>JAXIVJ010000093.1:0-299162 GCA_036785665.1 Chirona hameri | reverse complement strand
AAATGAGGACAAACTTGAACGGGAAATTGACACAGACGGATAGCGCCGTTCTTGCTGACCTATATCCACCCAAAATATTTTGCTAATCCCTCATAGGTAACTTATGCTGAAGACAAACGTAAGCGATTACCGACGCTATGCGCCAGTCGGGCGCCGGCCGGCGGCCGGCGATAGCTCCCTCACGCAATAACGTAACGTCCGGCTCGTTGGCTTGCATAGTCTGGCGCCGGCGGCGCCGCCCGCCCGCAATAACGTAACGTCCGGCTCGTTGCTCGTGGTAGGTCTACTAACATGCCAAGATCCGCGAGCACTGGCGAGTACCTAATATTCCGCTAACATTATCGTGAGTCATTTATAATGCATGTATATTATGTAATCCTACCGCACACTACGATTGCTTAATTGTGCCCAAGACTGACACTGCTTCACTCAAATTCATCCATGAGCGCATGACTAGCTGACGTCCCACCTCCCTCGCGAGGATATTTTGTTGAAGTCGGTTGAAAGATTGCAGGCATTTAAACCGCTAGAATGTTTTGGCAGAGAATGCGATACGGCAACGAGATACGGTACGAACGAAATACGGCAACCAGATACGGAAACTGGGTACGAGAAAGGGATGCTGGAACTAGATACGGGAACAGGATACGGGAATGAGATACGGGAACTAGATATGGTAAGGAGATATTGGAACGGTGTACGAGATACGGGAGCGGGATACGGGAACGGGATACGGAAACTGGATACGGGAGCTGATTAAGGTATACGGGATACGGGAACGGGATACAGGATACGGGATCAGAATACGGGGACGGGATACGGGATACGGGATCAGAATACGGGAACGGGATACGGGATACGGGATAATGGAACGAGATACGGGAACGGGATACGAGTACGGGATACGGGTACGGGATACGGGAACGGGATACGGGAACGGGATGCGGGAACGGGATACGGGATACGGAAACAGAATACGGGAACAGGATACGAGAACGGGATACGGGAACGGGATACGGGAACCGGATACGGGATACGGGATACGGGATACGGGAACGAGATACGGGAACGGGATACGAGTACGGGATACAATATACGGGAACTGGATACGGAACAGGATACGGGAACGGGAAACAGGAAGGGGATTCGGAAACTGGATACGGGAGCGGGATAAAGGATACGGGATCGGATACGTGAACGGGATACGGGATACGGGATACGGGATACGGGATACGGGATACGGGATATGGAAACGGGAAACGAGATACGGGATACGGGAACGGGATACGGGAACGGGATACGGGAACGGGATACGGGAACGGGATACGGGAACGGGATACGGGAACGGGATACGGGAACGGGATACGGGAGACGGGAACGGGATACGAGAACGGGATACGGGAACGGGATAAAAGAACGGGGAAACGGGATACGGCAACGGATACGGCAACGGTACGGCAATGGATACGGCAACGGATACGGCAACGGATACGGCAACGGATACGTCAACGGATACGGTAACGGATACGGCAACGGGATACGGGAACGGGATACGGGAACGGGATACAGGAACGGGAACGAGAACGGGAACGGGATACGGGAACAGGATACAGCTACATAATAAGGGAACGGGATACAAGAACGGGATACGGGAACGGGATACGGGAACGGGATACGGGAACGGGATACGGGAACGGGATACGGGAACGGGATACTGGAACGGGATACTCGAACGGGATACGGGAACGGGATACGGAACGGGATACGGAAACGGCATACGGGATAAGGGAACGGGAACGGAACGGGATACGGGAACGGGAACGGGATACGGGAACGGGATACGGGAACGGGATACGGGAACGGGATACGGGAACGGGATACGGGAACGGGATACGGTAACGGGATACGGGAACGGGATACGGAAACAGGATACGGGAACGGGATACGGGAACGGGATACGGGAACAGGATACGGGAACGGGACACGGGAACGGGATGCGGGAACGGGATACGGGAACGGGATACGGTAACGGGATACGGGAACGGGATACGGGAACGGGATACGGGAACGGGATACGGGAACGGGATACGGGAACGGGATACGGGAACGGGATACGGAAACGGCATACGGGATACGGGAACGGGATACGGGAACGGGATACGGGAACGGGATACGGGAACGGGATACGGGAACGAGATACGGGAACAGGATGCGGGAACGGGATACGGGAACGGGATGCGGGAACGGGATACGGGAACGGGATACGGGAACGGGATACGGGAACGGGATACGGGAACGGGATACGGGAACGGGATACGGGAACGGGATACGGGAACGGGGTACGGGACACGAGAACTGGATACGGGAACGGGATACGGGAACGTGATACGAGAACGGGATACGGGAACGGAATACGGGATACGGAAACGGCATACGGGAATTGGATACAGAATAGGGGATACGGGAACGGGATACGGGAACGGGATACAGGAAAAGGATACGGGTACGGGAAACGGGAACGGGATACGGGAACGGGATACAGTTACAAGATAAGGGAACGGGATACGGGAATGGGATACGGGAACGGGATACGGGAACGGGATACGGGAACGGGATACGGGACCAGGATACGGAACGGGATACGGGAACGGGATACGGGAACGTGATACGGGAACGGGATACGGGATACGGAAACGGGATACGGAAACGGGATACGGAAACGGCATACGGGAATGGGATACGGGATACGGGATACGGGATACGGGATACGGGATACTGGATACGGGATACGGGATACGGGATACGGGATACGGGAACGGGATACGGGAACAGGGAACATGATACGGCAACGGGATACGGAATCTGGATACGGGAGCTGATTAAGGGATTCGGTAACGGTATACGGGATACATGAATGGGATACCGGAACGGGATACCGGAACGGGATACCGGAACGGGATACCGGAACGGGATACCGGAACGGGATACCGGAACGGGATACCGGAACGGGATACTGGAACGGGATACCGGAACGGGATACCGGAACGGGATACGTGAAATGGATACGGGAACAGTGAACGGGACACGGGCACGGGATACGGGAACGGGATACGACAACGGGATACGGGAACGGGATACGGGAACGGGATACGGGAACGGGATACGGGAACGGATACGGGAACGGGATACGGGAACGGGATACGGGAACGGGATACGGGAACGAGATACGGGAACGGGATACGGGAACGGGATACGGGAACGGGATACGGGAACGGGATACGGGAACGGGATACGGGATACAAGATACGGGAACGGGAACGGGATACGTAATACGGAATACGGCATACGGAATACGGAATACGAGATACGGTATACGGAATACGGAATAATGAATACGGAATACGGAATACGGGACACTAGAAACGGCTAGCATATATACATAAGCTGGCTATAAAAATTGCGCATCGCGCAATAAAGGCCATCTAGTCTCTATATTATAAATCCTAAAAGATGACCCGCCGCCGCCGGAGTGACGCCCTAAATCGGTTCCTGTGCAGCCGTCTGATGAGTTATGAGGGTGATTTTTTCACCACTTTTGGGACTAGTGATTCAACAGGTAGTATCAAGTTTTGGTGACGATCCGACAGACGGTGCGGTGTCGGCGCGTGCGCGCGTGCGCCATTCGTTTAACATGGGAAACGCGACATTGTGAAATCGGGAAAAATGGCCAAGTTTCGCCCGGTTCCCCGGCCGCTTGCTCGGCAACCGAGCATCGCAGCGATATGCGAAAAACACTATGTGATAGATAATCGATTGACCTTGCGTATAGGATGTCGTCCAGAGCGATGCGCGTGCCACGTGCAAAGTTGTGACCACTTTCATGAAAAAAGTGGCATATTCAGGATTTAAATTGGTGCTCGGAAACCGTTCGACGTAGAAGGCTGAACCGGGCACCATTTTGCAGGAGCAGCGACCGTCTTCAAATTATATGTGTTACTCAAAGCTGTGTGACTAATATTTTGGAGTTGAAGTTGAAATGCAATATTTTCGGACCAATTAATGCTTCACACCGCCATAACACCCAAAACGAGGACAAACTTGCCCGGCAAATTTACACAGACGGATAGCGCCGTTCTTGCTGATCTATATCCACCCAAAATATTATGTAAATCGCTCATAGGTAACTTATGCTGAAGTCAAACGTAAACGATTACCGACGCTAACGTTGCGAAATAATTGCGTCGAATAAAATATCATCGGTTAAGTTTTCCCAACACTGACACTGCCGCAGTCAAATTCATCAATGAGCGCATGACTAGCAGACGTCGCACCTCCCTCCCGGGGAGATTTTCTTGAAGCCGGTTGACATATTTCAGGCATGTAAACCGCTAAAATATTTTGGCAGAGACTGCGACACGGGAACGAGATACGGTAAGAAGATATGGGAACGAAATACGGCAACAAGATACGGAAACTGGGTACGAGAAAGGGATGCTGGAACGAGATGCGGGAACAGGATACGGGAATGCGATACGGTAACTAGATATGGTAAGGAGATATCGGAATGGTGTACGAGATACGGGAATGAGATACGGGAGCGGGTTACGGGAGCAGGATACGGGAGCGGGATACGGGAGCGATATACGGGAGCGGGATACGGGATCGGGATACGGGAGCGGGATAAGAGAACGGGATACGGGATCGGGGTACGTTAACAGGATACGGGAACGGGATACATGAACGGGATACGGGAACGGAATACGGGAACGGAATACGGGAACGGAATACGGGAACGGGATACGGGAACGGGATACGGGAACGGGATACGGGAACGGGATACGGGAACGGGATACGGGAACGGGATACGGGAACGGGATACGGGAACGGGATACGGGAACGGGATACGGGATACGAGATACGGGAACGAGATATGGGAACAGGATACGGGAACGGGATACGGGAACGGGATACGGGAACGGGATACGGGAACGGGATACGGGAACGGGATACGGGAACGGGATACGGGAACGGGATAAGGGAACGGGATACGGGAACGGGATACGGGAACGGGATACGGGAAGGGGATACGGGAACGGGATACGGGAACGGGATACGGGAACGGGATACGGGAAAGGGATACGAGAACGGGATACGGGAACGGGATATGGGAACGGGATATGGGAACGGGATACGGGAACGGGATACGGGAACGGGATACGGAAACGGGAACGGGATACGGGATACCGGATACGGGAATGGGATAAGGGAACGGGATACGGGATAGGGAACGAGATACGGGAAGGGATACGGGAACGGGATACGGGAACGGGATACGGGAACGGGATACGGGAACGGGATACGGGAACGGGATACGGGAACGGGATACGGGAAGGGGATACGGGAACGGGATACGAGAACGGGATACGGGAACGGGATACGGGAACGGGATACGGGATACGGGAACGGGATACAATATACGGGAACTGGATACGGAACGGGATACGGGAACGGGAAACAGGAAGCGGATTCGGAAATTGGATACGGAGCGGGATAAAGGATACGGGATCGGATACGTGAAAGGGATACGAGATACGGAAACGGAAAACGAGATACGGGATACGGGAACGGGAACAGGAACTGGAGAGGGAGCGGGACACGTGATACGGTATACGGGATACGGTATACGGGAACTGGATACGGGATACGGGATACGGGATACGGGATACGGGAACTGGAGAGGGAGCGGGACACGTGATACGGTATACGGGATACGGTATACCGGAACTGGATACGGGATACGGGATACGGGATACGGGATACCGGATACGGGATACCGGATACGGGATACCGGATACGGGATACCGGATACGGGAACGGGATACTGGAACGGGATACGGGAACGGGATACGGGAACGGGATACGGGAACGGGATACGGGAACGGGATACCGGAACGGGATACCGGAACGGGATACGGGATACGGGAACGGGATACGGGAACGGGATACGGGAACGGGATACGGGAACGGAATACGGGAACGGGATACGGGAACGGGATACGGGAACGGGATACGGGAACGGGATACGGGAACGGGATACGGGAACGGGATACGGGAACGGGATACGGGAACGGCACACGGGAACGGGATAGGGCACGTTATATGGGAACGGGATACGGGAACGGGATACGAGAACGGGATACGGGAACGGGATACGGGAACGGGATATGGGAACGGGATACGGGAACGGGATACGGTGACGAGATGCGGAAGGGGGATACGGGAACGGGAAACGGGAACGGGATACGGGAGCGGGATGCGGGAACGGGATACGGGAACGGGATACGGGAACGGGATACGGGAACGGGATACGGGAACGGGATACGGGAACGGGATACGGGAACGGGATACGTGAACGGGACACGGTAACGGGATACAGGAACGGGATACGGGAATGGGGTACGGGAACGGGTACGGGGTACGGGAACGGGATACGGAAACGATACAAGAACGGGACACGGGATACGGGATACGGGATAAGGGAGCGTGACACGGGAACGGGATACGAGAACGGGATAAGGGAAGGGGATACGGGAACGGGATACGGCAACGGAATACGGGAACGGGATACGGGATACGGAAACGGGATACGGAAACGGGATACGGAAACGGGATACGGAAACGGGATACGGAAACGGGATACGGAAACGGGATACGGAAACGGGATACGGAAACGGGATACGGAAACGGGATACGGAAACGGGATACGGAAACGGGGTACGGAAACGGGATACGGGAACGGGATACGGAAACGGGATACGGAAATGGGATACGGAAACGGGATACGGAAACGGGATACGGAAACGGGATACGGAAACGGGATACGGAAACGGGATACGGAAACGGGATACCGAAACGGGATACGGAAAAGGGATACGGAAACGGGATATCGGAACAGGACAATGGAACAGGATACCGGAACAGGATACCGGAACAGGATACCGGAACAGGATACCGGAACAGGATACCGGAACAGAATACCGGAACGGGATACGGGATACGTGAATGGGATACTGAAACGGGATACAGGAACGGGACCGGAACATTATACCGGAACAGGATACCGGAACGTGATACGGGAACGGGATACGGGATACGGGAACGAGAACGAGATACGGGAACGAGATACAGGTACGGGATACGGAACGGGATACGGAACGGGATACGGAACGGGAAACGGAACGGGATACGGAACGGGATACGGGAACGGTATACGGGAACGGGATACGGGAACAGGATACGGGAATAGGATACGGGAACAGGATACGGGAACGGGATACGGGAACGGGATACGGGAACGAGATGCGGGAACGGGATACGGGAAGGAAATAGGGAACGGGATACGGGAACGGGATACGCGAACGGGATACGGGAACGGAATTCTGGAACGGGATGCGGGAACGGGATACCGGAACGGGATACCGGAACGGGATACCGGAACGGGATACGGGAACGGGATACGGGAACGGGATACGGGAACGGGATACGGGATACGGGAACGGGATACGGGAACGGGATACGGCAACGGGATACGGCAACGGGATACGGCAACGGGATACGGGAACGGGATACGGGAACAGGATACGGGAAGGGGATACGGGAACGGGATACGGGAATGGGAACGGGATACGGGAACAGGTTACGGGAACGGGATACGGGATACGGGATACGGGATACGGGATACGGGATACGGGAACGGGATACGGGAACGGGATACGGGAACGGGATACGGGAACGGGATACGGGAACGGGATACGGGAACGGGATACGGGAACGGGATACGGGAACGGGATACGGGAACGGGGAAACGGGATACGGGAACGGGATACGGGAACGGGATACGGGAACGGGATACGGGAACGGGATACGGGAACGGGATACGGGAACGGGATACGGGAACGGGATACGGCAACGGGATACGGAAACGAGATACGGGAACGAGATACGGGAACAAGATACAGGATACGGGAACGGGATACATAATACGTAATACCTAATACAGAATACGTAATACAGAATACGGAATACGGAATACGGAATACGGAATACGGAATACGGAATAAGAGATACGAGATACGAGATACGAGATACGAGATACGAGATACGAGATACGAGATACGAGATACGGAATACGGAATACGGAATACGGAATACGGAATAATGAATACGGAATAATAAATACGGAATAATGAATACGGAATACTGAATACGGAATACGAGACACTGGAAACGGCTAGCATATATAAATAAGCTGGCTATATAAATTGCGCATCGCGCAATAAAGGCCATCTAGATCTAGATGGCCTTTATTGCGCGATGCGCAATTTATATAGCCAGCTTATTTATATATGCTAGCCGTTTCCAGTGTCCCGTATTCCGTATTCAGTATTCCATATTCATTATTCCGTATTCCTTATTCCGTATTCCGTATTCCGTATTCCGTATTCCGTATCTCGTATCTCGTATCCCGTATCCCGTATCCCGTTTCCGTATACCGTTTCCGTGTACCGTTTCTGTATACCGTTTTCGTATCCCGTTCCCGTATCCCGTTCCCGTATCCCGTTCCCGTATCCCGTTCCCGTATCCCGTTCCCGTATCCCGTTCCCGTATCCCGTTCCCATATCCCGTTCCCGTATCCCGTTCCCGTATCCCGTTCCCGTATCCCGTTCCCGTATTCCGCTCCCGTATCAT
This sequence comes from Chirona hameri, assembly GCA_036785665.1. Classification (NCBI taxonomy): domain Eukaryota; kingdom Metazoa; phylum Arthropoda; class Thecostraca; order Balanomorpha; family Balanidae; genus Chirona; species Chirona hameri. Next base: position 290,414 of record JAXIVJ010000093.1, on the reverse strand, counting down.
GTTCCCGTATCATGTTCCCGTATCCCGTTCCCGTATCCCGTTCCCGTATCCCGTTCCCGTATCCCGTTCCCGTATCCCGTTCCCGTATCCCGTTCCCGTATCCCGTTCCCGTATCCCGTTCCCGTATCCCGTTCCCGTATCCCGTTCCCGTATCCCGTATCCCGTTTCCGTATCCCGTTCCCGTATGCCGTTCCCGTATCCCGTTCCCGTATCCCATCCCGTTCCCGTATCCCGTTCCCCGTTCCCCGTTCCCGTATCCCGTTCCTGTATCCCGTTCCCGTATCCCGTTCCCGTATCCCGTTCTCGTATCCCGTTCCCGTATCCCGTTCCCGTATCCCGTTCCCGTATCCCGTTCCCGTATCCCGTTCCCGTATCCCGTTCCCGTATCCCGTACCCATATCCCATTCCCGTATCCCGTTCCCGTATCCCGTTCCCGTATCCGGTTCCCGTATACGGTTCCCGTATCCCGTTCCCGTATCCCATCCCCGTATCCCGGTCCCGTATCCCGCTCCCTTATCTTATTCCCGTATCTAGTACACCGTTCCGATATCTCCTTACCATATCTAGTTACCCAAAAGATGACCCGCCGCCGCCGGAGTGACGCCCTAAATCGGTTCCTGTGCAGCCGTCTGATTAGTTATAAAGGTGATTTTTTCAGGACTTTTGGGTCCCGTGATTCAACAGGTCGTATCAAGTTTTGGTGTCGATCCAGCCAATCGTACGGCGTCGGCACGTGCGCGCGTGCGCCATTCGTTTAACATGGGAAACGCGACATTGTGAAATCGCGGAAAACGGGCAAGTTTCGCGCGGTTCCCAGGCCCCTTGCTCGGCAACCGAGAGTCGCAGCGATATGCGAGCAACACTATGTGATAGATAATCGATTGTCCTTGCCTATATAATGTCGTCCAGAGCAATGCGCGTGCCACGTGCAAAGTTGTGACCACTTTCATGAAAAAAGTGGCATATTCAGGATTTAAATTGGTGCTCGGAAACCGTTCGACGTAGAAGGCTGAACCGGGCACCATTTTGCAGGAGCAGCGACCGTCTTCAAATTATATGTGTTACTCAAAGCTGTGTGACTAATATTTTGGAGTTGAAGTTGAAATGCAATATTTTCGGACCAATTAATGCTTCACACCGCCATAACACCCAAAACGAGGACAAACTTGCCCGGCAAATTTACACAGACGGATAGCGCCGTTCTTGCTGATCTATATCCACCCAAAATATTATGTAAATCGCTCATAAGTAACTTATGCTGAAGTCAAACGTAAACGATTACCAACGCTAACGTTGCGAAATAATTGCGTCGAATAAAATATCATCGGTTAAGTTTTCCCAACACTGACACTGCCGCAGTCAAATTCATCAATGAGCGCATGACTAGCAGACGTCGCACCTCCCTCCCGGGGAGATTTTGTTGAAGCCGGTTGACATATTTCAGGCATGTAAACCGCTAAAATGTTTTGGCAGAGACTGCGACACGGGAACGAGATACGGTAAGAAGATATGGGAACGAAATACGGCAACAAGATACGGAAACTGGGTACGAGAAAGGGATGCTGGAACGAGATGCGGGAACAGGATACGGGAATGAGATACGGTAACTAGATATGGTAAGGAGATATCGGAACGGTGTACGAGATACGGGAATGAGATACGGGAGCGGGTTACGGGAGCAGGATACGGGAGCGGGATACGGGAGCGATATACGGGAGCGGGATACGGGATCGGGATACGGGAGCGGGATAAGAGAACGGGATACGGGATCGGGGTACGTTAACAGGATACGGGAACGGGATACGGGAACGGGATACGGGAACGGAATACGGGAACGGAATACGGGAACGGGATACGGGAACGGGATACGGGAACGGGATACGGGAACGGGATACGGGAACGGGATACGGGAACGGGATACGGGAACGGGATACGGGAACGGGATACGGGAACGGGATACGAGATACGGGAACGAGATATAAGAACAGGATACGGGAACGGAATACGGGAACGGGATACGGGAACGGGATACGGGAACGGGATACGGGAACGGGATACGGGAACGGGATACGGGAACGGGATACGGGAAGGGGATACGGGAACGGGATACGGGAACGGGATACGGGAACGGGATACGGGAACGGGATACGGGAACGGGATACGGGAACGGGATACGGGAACGGGATACGGGAACGGGATATGGGAACGGGATATAGGAACGGGATACGGGAACGGGATACGGGAACGGGATACGGGAACGGGATACGGAAACGGGAACGGGATACGGGATACCGGATACGGGAATGGGATAAGGGAACGGGATACGGGATAGGGAACGAGATACGGGAAGGGATACGGGAACGGGATACGGGAACGGGATACGGGAACGGGATACGGGAACGGGATACGGGAACGGGATACGGGAACGGGATACGGGAACGGGATACGGGAACGGGAACGGGATACGGGAACAGGATACGGGAACGGGATACGGGATACGGGATACGGGATACGGGATACGGGATACGGGATACGGGATACGGGATACGGGATACGGGATACGGGATACGGGATACGGGAACGGGATACGGGAACGGTATACGGGAACGGGATACGGGAACGGGATACGGGAACGGGATACGGGAACGGGGAAACGGGATACGGGAACGGGATACGGGAACGGGATACGGGAACGGGATACGGGAACGGGATACGGGAACGGGATACGGGAACGGGATACGGGAACGGGATACGGGAACGGGATACGGCAACGGGATACGGCAACGGGATACGGAAACGAGATACGGGAACGAGATACGGGAACAAGATACAGGATACGGGAACGGGATACGTAATACGTAATACCTAATACAGAATACGTAATACAGAATACGGAATACGGAATACGGAATACGGAATACGGAATAAGAGATACGAGATACGAGATACGAGATACGAGATACGAGATACGAGATACGAGATACGAGATACGAGATACGAGATACGGAATACGGAATACGGAATACGGAATACGGAATAATGAATACGGAATAATGAATACGGAATAATGAATACGGAATACTGAATACGGAATACGAGACACTGGAAACGGCTAGCATATATAAATAAGCTGGCTATATAAATTGCGCATCGCGCAATAAAGGCCATCTAGATCTAGATGGCCTTTATTGCGCGATGCGCAATTTATATAGCCAGCTTATTTATATATGCTAGCCGTTTCCAGTGTCCCGTATTCCGTATTCAGTATTCCATATTCATTATTCCGTATTCCTTATTCCGTATTCCGTATTCCGTATTCCGTATTCCGTATCTCGTATCTCGTATCTCGTATCTCGTATTCGGTATTCTGTATTCCGTATCCCGTTCCCGTATCCCGTTCCCGTATCCCGTTCCCGCATCCCGTTCCCGTATCCCATTCCCGTATCCCGTTCCCGTATCTCGTTCCCGTATCCCGTTCCCGTATCCCGTTCCCGTATCCCGTATCCCGTTTCCGTATACCGTTTCCGTGTACCGTTTCTGTATACCGTTTTCGTATCCCGTTCCCGTATCCCGTTCCCGTATCCCGTTCCCGTATCCCGTTCCCGTATCCCGTTCCCGTATCCCGTTCCCGTATCCCGTTCCCATATCCCGTTCCCGTATCCCGTTCCCGTATCCCGTTCCCGTATCCCGTTACCGTATCCCGTTCCCGTATCCCGTTCCCGTATTCCGCTCCCGTATCATGTTCCCGTATCATGTTCCCGTATCCCGTTCCCGTATCCCGTTCCCGTATCCCGTTCCCGTATCCCGTTCCCGTATCCCGTTCCCGTATCCCGTTCCCGTATCCCGTTCCCGTATCCCGTATCCCGTTCCCGTATCCCGTTCCCGTATCCCGTTCCCGTATCCCGTTCCCGTATCCCGTTCCCGTATCCCATCCCGTTCCCGTATCCCGTTCCCCGTTCCCCGTTCCCGTATCCCGTTCCTGTATCCCGTTCCCGTATCCCGTTCCCGTATCCCGTTCTCGTATCCCGTTCCCGTATCCCGTTCCCGTATCCCGTTCCCGTATCCCGTTCCCGTATTCCGTTCCCGTATCCCGTTCCCGTATCCCGTTCCCTCATCCCGTTCCCGTATCCCGTTCCCATATCCCGTACCCTTATCCCATTCCCGTATCCCGTTCCCGTATCCCGTTCCCGTATCCGGTTCCCGTATCCGGTTCCCGTATCCGGTTCCCGTATCCGGTTCCTGTATCCGGTTCCCGTATCCCGTTCCCGTATCCCATCCCCGTATCCCGCTCCCGTATCCCGCTCCCTTATCTTATTCCCGTATCTAGTACACCGTTCCGATATCTCCTTACCATATCTAGTTACCCAAAAGATGACCCGCCGCCGCCGGAGTGACGCCCTAAATCGGTTCCTGTGCAGCCGTCTGATTAGTTATAAAGGTGATTTTTTCAGGACTTTTGGGTCCCGTGATTCAACAGTTCAAGTTTTGGTGTCGATCCAGCCGACCGTACGGCGTCGGCACGTGCGCGCGTGCGCCATTCGTTTAACATGGGAAACGCGACATTGTGAAATCGCGAAAAACGGGCAAGTTTCGCGCGGTTCCCAGGCCCCTTGCTCGGCAACCGAGAGTCGCAGCGATATGCGAGCAACACTATGTGATAGATAATCGATTGTCCTTGCCTATATAATGTCGTCCAGAGCGATGCGCGTGCCACGTGCAAAGTTGTGACCACTTTCATGAAAAATGTGGCATATTCAGGATTTAAATTGGTGCTCGGAAACGGTTCGACGTAGAAGGCTGAACCGGGCACCATTTTGCAGGAGCAGCGACCGTCTTCAAATTATATGTGTTACTCAAAGCTGTGTGACTAATATTTTGGAGTTGAAGTTGAAATGCAATATTTTCGGACCAATTAATGCTTCACACCGCCATAACACCCAAAACGAGGACAAACTTGCCCGGCAAATTTACACAGACGGATAGCGCCGTTCTTGCTGATCTATATCCACGCAAAATATTATGTAAATCGCTCATAGGCAACTTATGCTGAAGTCAAACGTAAACGATTACCGACGCTAACGTTGCGAAATAATTGCGTCGAATAAAATATCATCGGTTAAGTTTTCCCAACACTGACACTGCCGCAGTCAAATTCATCAATGAGCGCATGACTAGCAGACGTCGCACCTCCCTCCCGGGGAGATTTTTTTGAAGCCGGTTGACATATTTCAGGCATGTAAACCGCTAAAATGTTTTGGCAGAGACTGCGACACGGGAACGAGATACGGTAAGAAGATATGGGAACGAAATACGGCAACAAGATACGGAAACTGGGTACGAGAAAGGGATGCTGGAACGAGATGCGGGAACAGGATACGGGAATGAGATACGGGAACTAGATATGGTAAGGAGATATCGGAACGGTGTACGAGATACGGGAATGAGATACGGGAGCGGGTTACGGGAGCAGGATACGGGAGCGGGATACGGGAGCGATATACGGGAGCGGGATACGGGATCGGGATACGGGAGCGGGATAAGAGAACGGGATACGGGATCAAGGTACGTTAACAGGATACGGGAACGGGATACGGGAACGGGATACGGGAACGGGATACGGGAACGGAATACGGGAACGGAATACGGGAACGGGATACGGGAACGGGATACGGGAACGGGATACGGGAACGGGATACGGGAACGGGATACGGGAACGGGATACGAGATACGGGAACGAGACATGGGAACAGGATACGGGAACGGGATACGGAAACGGGATACGGGAACGGGATACGGGAACGGGATACGGGAACGGGATACGGGAACGGGATACGGGAACGGGATACGGGAACGGGATACGGGAACGGGATACGGGAAGGGGATACGGGAACGGGATACGGGAACGGGATATGGGAACGGGATACAGGAACGGGATACGGGAACGGGATATGGGAACGGGATATGGGAACGGGATACGGGAACGAGATACGGGAACGGGATACGGAAACGGGAACGGGATACGGGATACCGGATACGGGAATGGGATAAGGGAACGGGATACGGGATAGGGAACGAGATACGGGAAGGGATACGGGAACGGGATACGGGAACTGGATACGGGAACGGGATACGGGAACGGGATACGGGAACGGGATACGGGAACGGGATACGGGAACGGGATACGGGAAGGGGATACGGGAACGGGATACGGGAACGGGATACGGGAACGGGATACGGGAACGGGATACAATATACGGGAACTGGATACGGAACGGGATACGGGAACGGGAAACAGGAAGCGGATTCGGAAATTGGATACGGAGCGGGATAAAGGATACGGGATCGGATACGTGAAAGGGATACGAGATACGGAAACGGAAAACGAGATACGGGATACGGGAACGGGAACAGGAACTGGAGAGGGAGCGGGACACGTGATACGGTATACGGGATACGGTATACGGGAACTGGATACGGGATACGGGATACGGGATACGGGATACGGGAACTGGAGAGGGAGCGGGACACTTGATACGGTATACGGGATACGGTATACCGGAACTGGATACGGGATACGGGATACGGGATACGGGATACGGGATACGGGATACCGGATACGGGATACCGGATACGGGAACGGGATACTGGAACGGGATACGGGAACGGGATACGGGAACGGGATACGGGAACGGGATACGGGAACGGGATACGGGAACGGGATACGGGAACGGGATACGGGATACGGGAAAGGGATACGGGAACGGGATACGGGAACGGGATACGGGAACGGGATACGGGAACGGGATACGGGAACGGGATACGGGAACGGGATACGGGAACGGCACACGGGAACGGGATAGGGCACGTTATATGGGAACGGGATACGGGAACGGGATACGAGAACGGGATACGGGAACGGGATACGGGAACGGGATATGGGAACGGGATACGGGAACGGGATACGGTGACGAGATGCGGAAAGGGGATACGGGAACGGGAAACGGGAACGGGATACGGGAGCGGGATACGGGAACGGGATACGGGAACGGGATACGGGAACGGGATACGGGAACGGGATACGGGAACGGGATACGGGAACAGGATACGGGAATAGGATACGGGAACAGGATACGGGAACAGGACAATGGAACAGGATACCGGAACAGGATACCGGAACAGGATACCGGAACAGGATACCGGAACAGGATACCGGAACAGAATACCGGAACGGGATACGGGATGCGGAAACGGGATACGGAAACGGGATACGGAAACGGGGTACGGAAACGGGATACGGAAACGGGATACGGAAACGGGGTACGGAAACGGGATACGGAAACGGGATACGGAAACGGGATACGGAAACGGGATACGGAAACGGGATACGGAAACGGGATACGGAAACGGGATACGGAAACGGGATACGGAAACGGGATACGGAAACGGGATACGGAAACGGGATACGGAAAAGGGATACGGAAACGGGATACCGGAACAGGACAATGGAACAGGATACCGGAACAGGATACCGGAACAGGATACCGGAACAGAATACCGGAACGGGATACGGGATACGGGAATGGGATACTGAAACGGGATACAGGAACGGGACCGGAACAGTATACCGGAACAGGATACCGGAACGTGATACGGGAACGGGATACGGGATACGGGAACGAGAACGAGATACGGGAACGAGATACAGGTACGGGATACGGAACGGGATACGGAACGGGATACGGAACGGGATACGGAACGCGATACGGAACGGGATACGGGAACGGTATACGGGAACGGGATACGGGAACAGGATACGGGAATAGGATACGGGAACAGGATACGGGAACGGGATACGGGAACGGGTTACGGGAACGAGATGCGGGAACGGGATACGGGAAGGAAATAGGGAACGGGATACGGGAACAGGATACGCGAACGGGATACGGGAACGGAATTCTGGAACGGGATGCGGGAACGGGATACCGGAACGGGATACCGGAACGGGATACGGGAACGGGATACGGGAACGGGATACGGGAACGGGATACGGGATACGGGATACGGGATACGGGATACGGGATACGGGATACGGGATACGGGATACGGGATACGGGATACGGGAACGGGGGACGGGAACGGGATACGGGAACGGGATACGGGAACGGGATACGGGAACGGGATACGGGAACGGGATACGGGAACGGGATACGGGAACGGGATACGGGAACGGGGAAACGGGATACGGGAACGGGATACGGGAACGGGATACGGGAACGGGATAAGCGAACGGGATACGGGAACGGGATACGGCAACGGGATACGGCAACGAGATACGGAAACGAGATACGGGAACGAGATACGGGAACAAGATACAGGATACGGGAACGGGATACGTAATACGTAATACCTGATACAGAATACGTAATACAGAATACGGAATACGGAATACGGAATACGGAATACGGAATAAGAGATACGAGATACGAGATACGAGATACGAGATACGAGATACGAGATACGAGATACGAGATACGGAATACGGAATACGGAATACGGAATACGGAATAATGAATACGGAATAATGAATGCGGAATACTGAATACGGAATACTGAATACGGAATACGAGACACTGGAAACGGCTAGCATATATAAATAAGCTGGCTATATAAATTGCGCATCGCGCAATAAAGGCCATCTAGATCTAGATGGCCTTTATTGCGCGATGCGCAATTTATATAGCCAGCTTATTTATATATGCTAGCCGTTTCCAGTGTCCCGTATTCCGTATTCAGTTTTCCATATTCATTATTCCGTATTCCTTATTCCGTATTCCGTATTCCGTATTCCGTATTCCGTATTCCGTATCTCGTAACTCGTATCTCGTATTCCGTATTCTGTATTCCGTATCCCGTTCCCGTATCCCGTTCCCGCATCCCGTTCCCGTATCCCATTCCCGTATCCCGTTCCCGTATCTCGTTCCCGTATCCCGTTCCCGTATCCCGTTCCCGTATCCCGTTCCCGTATCCCGTATCCCGTTTCCGTATACCGTTTCCGTGTACCGTTTCTGTATACCGTTTTCGTATCCCGTTCCCGTATCCCGTTCCCGTATCCCGTTCCCGTATCCCGTTCCCGTATCCCGTTCCCGTATCCCGTTCCCGTATCCCGTTCCCGTATCCCGTTCCCGTATCCCGTTCCCGTATCCCGTTCCCGTATCCCGTTACCGTATCCCGTTCCCGTATCCCGTTCCCGTATTCCGCTCCCGTATCATGTTCCCGTATCATGTTCCCGTATCCCGTTCCCGTATCCCGTTCCCGTATCCCGTTCCCGTATCCCGTTCCCGTATCCCGTTCCCGTATCCCGTTCCCGTATCCCGTTCCCGTATCCCGTTCCCGTATCCCGTTCCCGTATCCCGTATCCCGTTCCCGTATCCCGTTCCCGTATCCCGTTCCCGTATCCCGTTCCCGTATCCCATCCCGTTCCCGTATCCCGTTCCCCGTTCCCCGTTCCCGTATCCCGTTCCTGTATCCCGTTCCTGTATCCCGTTCCCGTATCCCGTTCCCGTATCCCGTTCTCGTATCCCGTTCCCGTATCCCGTATCCCGTTCCCGTATCCCGTTCCCGTATCCCGTATCCCGTTCCCGTATCCCGTTCCCGTATACCGTTCCCGTATCCCGTTCCCGTATCCCGTTCCCGTATCCCGTTCCCGTATCCCGTTCCCATATCCCGTACCCATATCCCATTCCCGTATCCCGTTCCCGTATCCCGTTCCCGTATCCGGTTCCCGTATCCGGTTCCCGTATCCGGTTCCCGTATCCGGTTCCCGTATCCGGTTCCCGTATCCCGTTCCCGTATCCCATCCCCGTATCCCGCTCCCGTATCCCGCTCCCTTATCTTATTCCCGTATCTAGTACACCGTTCCGATATCTCCTTACCATATCTAATTACCCAAAAGATGACCCGCCGCCGCCGGAGTGACGCCCTAAATCGGTTCCTGTGCAGCCGTCTGATTAGTTATAAAGGTGATTTTTTCAGGACTTTTGGGTCCCGTGATTCAACAGGTCGTATCAAGTTTTGGTGTCGATCCAGCCGACCGTACGGCGTCGGCACGTGCGCGCGTGCGCCATTCGTTTAACGTGGGAAACGCGACATTGTGAAATCGCGAAAAACGGGCAAGTTTCGCGAGGTTCCCAGGCCCCTTGCTCGGCAACCGAGAGTCGCAGCGATATGCGAGCAACACTATGTGATAGATAATCGATTGTCCTTGCCTATATAATGTCGTCCAGAGCGATGCCCGTGCCACGTGCAAAGTTGTGACCACTTTCATACGGGAACGAGATACGGGAACAGGATGCGGGAACGGGATACGGGAACGGGATGCGGGAACGGGATACGGGAACGGGATACGGGAACGGGATACGGTAACGGGATACGGGAACGGGATACGGGAACGGGATACGGGAACGGGATACGGGAACGGGATACGGGAACAGGATACGGGAACGGGGTACGGGACACGAGAACTGGATACGGGAACGGGATACGGGAACGTGATACGAGAACGGGATACGGGAACGGAATACGGGATACGGAAACGGCATACGGGAATGGGATACAGAATAGGGGATACGGGAACGGGATACGGGAACGGGATACAGGAAAAGGATACGGGTACGGGAAACGGGAACGGGATACGGGAACGGGATACAGTTACAAGATAAGGGAACGGGATACGGGAATGGGATACGGGAACGGGATACGGGAACGGGATACGGGACCAGGATACGGGAACGGGATACGGGAACGGGATACGGGAACGTGATACGGGAACGTGATACGGGAACGGGATACGGGATACGGAAACGGGATACGGAAACGGGATACGGAAACGGCATACGGGAATGGGATACGGGATACGGGATACGGGATACGGGATACGGGATACTGGATACGGGATACGGGATACGGGATACGGGATACGGGAACGGGATACGGGAACAGGGAACATGATACGGCAACGGGATACGGAATCTGGATACGGGAGCTGAATAAGGGATTCGGTAACGGTATACGGGATACATGAATGGGATACCGGAACGGGATACCGGAACGGGATACCGGAACGGGATACCGAAACGGGATACTGGAACGGGATACCGGAACGGGATACCGGAACGGGATACGTGAAATGGATACGGGAACAGGGAACGGGACACGGGCACGGGATACGGGAACGGGATACGGCAACGGGATACGGGAACGGGATACGGGAACGGGATACGGGAACGGGATACGGGAACGGGATACGGGAACGGGATACGGGAACGGGATACGGGAACGGGATACGGGAACGGGATACGGGAACGGGATACGGGAACGAGATACGGGAACGGGATACGGGAACGGGATACGGGAACGGGATACGGGAACGGGATACGGGAACGGGATACGGGATACAAGATACGGGAACGGGAACGGGATACGTAATACGGAATACGGCATACGGAATACGGAATACGAGATACGGTATACGGAATACGGAATAATGAATACGGAATACGGAATACGGGACACTAGAAACGGCTAGCATATATACATAAGCTGGCTATAAAAATTGCGCATCGCGCAATAAAGGCCATCTAGTCTCTATATTATAAATCCTAAAAGATGACCCGCCGCCGCCGGAGTGACGCCCTAAATCGGTTCCTGTGCAGCCGTCTGATGAGTTATGAGGGTGATTTTTTCACCACTTTTGGGACTAGTGATTCAACAGGTCGTATCAAGTTTTGGTGACGATCCGACAGACGGTGCGGTGTCGGCGCGTGCGCGCGTGCGCCATTCGTTAGACATGGGAAACGCGACATTGTGAAATCGGGAAAAATGGCCAAGTTTCGCCCGGTTCCCCGGCCGCTTGCTCGGCAACCGAGCATCGCAGCGATATGCGAAAAACACTATGTGATAGATAATCGATTGACCTTGCGTATAGGATGTCGTCCAGAGCGATGCGCGTGCCCCGTGCAAAGTTGTGACCACTTTCATGAAAAAAGTGGCATATTCAGGATTTAAATTGGTGCTCGGAAACCGTTCGACGTAGAAGGCTGAACCGGGCACCATTTTGCAGGAGCAGCGACCGTCTTCAAATTATATGTGTTACTCAAAGCTGTGTGACTAATATTTTGGAGTTGAAGTTGAAATGCAATATTTTCGGACCAATTAATGCTTCACACCGCCATAACACCCAAAACGAGGACAAACTTGCCCGGCAAATTTACACAGACGGATAGCGCCGTTCTTGCTGATCTATATCCACCCAAAATATTATGTAAATCGCTCATAGGTAACTTATGCTGAAGTCAAACGTAAACGATTACCGACGCTAACGTTGCGAAATAATTGCGTCGAATAAAATATCATCGGTTAAGTTTTCCCAACACTGACACTGCCGCAGTCAAATTCATCAATGAGCGCATGAATAGCAGACGTCGCACCTCCCTCCCGGGGAGATTTTCTTGAAGCCGGTTGACATATTTCAGGCATGTAAACCGCTAAAATATTTCGGCAGAGACTGCGACACGGGAACGAGATACGGTAAGAAGATATGGGAACGAAATACGGCAACAAGATACGGAAACTGGGTACGAGAAAGGGATGCTGGAACGAGATGCGGGAACAGGATACGGGAATGCGATACGGTAACTAGATATGGTAAGGAGATATCGGAATGGTGTACGAGATACGGGAATGAGATACGGGAGCGGGTTACGGGAGCAGGATACGGGAGCGGGATACGGGAGCGATATACGGGAGCGGGTTACGGGATCGGGATACGGGAGCGGGATAAGAGAACGGGATACGGGATCGGGGTACGTTAACAGGATACGGGAACGGGATACGGGAACGGGATACGGGAACGGAATACGGGAACGGAATACGGGAACGGAATACGGGAACGGGATACGGGAACGGGATAGGGGAACGGGATACGGGAACGGGATACGGGAACGGGATACGGGAACGGGATACGGGAACGGGATACGGGAACGGGATACGGGAACGGGATACGGGAACGGGATACGGGATACGAGATACGGGAACGAGATATGGGAACAGGATACGGGAACGGGATACGGGAACGGGATACGGGAACGGGATACGGGAACGGGATACGGGAACGGGATACGGGAACGGGATAAGGGAACGGGATACGGGAACGGGATACGGGAACGGGATACGGGAAGGGGATACGGGAACGGGATACGGGAACGGGATACGGGAAAGGGATAAGAGAACGGGATACGGGAACGGGATATGGGAACGGGATATGGGAACGGGATACGGGAACGGGATACGGGAACGGGATACGGAAACGGGAACGGGATACGGGATACCGGATACGGGAATGGGATAAGGGAACGGGATACGGGATAGGGAACGAGATACGGGAAGGGATACGGGAACGGGATACGGGAACGGGATACGGGAACGGGATACGGGAACGGGATACGGGAACGGGATACGGGAACGGGATACGGGAACGGGATACGGGAAGGGGATACGGGAACGGGATACGAGAACGGGATACGGGAACGGGATACGGGAACGGGATACGGGATACGGGAACGGGATACAATATACGGGAACTGGATACGGAACGGGATACGGGAACGGGAAACAGGAAGCGGATTCGGAAATTGGATACGGAGCGGGATAAAGGATACGGGATCGGATACGTGAAAGGGATACGAGATACGGAAACGGAAAACGAGATACGGGATACGGGAACGGGAACAGGAACTGGAGAGGGAGCGGGACACGTGATACGGTATACGGGATACGGTATACGGGAACTGGATACGGGATACGGGATACGGGATACGGGATACGGGAACTGGAGAGGGAGCGGGACACGTGATACGGTATACGGGATACGGTATACCGGAACTGGATACGGGATACGGGATACGGGATACGGGATACGGGATACGAGATACCGGATACGGGATACCGGATACGGGAACGGGATACTGGAATGGGATACGGGAACGGGATACGGGAACGGGATACGGGAACGGGATACGGGAACGGGATACGGGAACGGGATACGGGAACGGGATACGGGAACGGGATACCGGAACGGGATACGGGATACGGGAACGGGATACGGGAACGGGATACGGGAACGGGATACGGGAACGGAATACGGGAACGGGATACGGGAACGGGATACGGGAACGGGATACGGGAACGGGATACGGGAACGGGATACGGGAACGGGATACGGGAACGGGATACGGGAACGGGATACGGGAACGGCACACGGGAACGGGATAGGGCACGTTATATGGGAACGGGATACGGGAACGGGATACGAGAACGGGATACGGGAACGGGATACGGGAACGGGATATGGGAACGGGATATGGGAACGGGATACGGGAACGGGATACGGTGACGAGATGCGGAAAGGGGATACGGGAACGGGAAACGGGAACGGGATACGGGAGCGGGATACGGGAACGGGATACGGGAACGGGATACGGGAACGGGATACGGGAACGGGATACGGGAACGGGATACGGGAACGGGATACGGGAACGTGATACGGGAACGGGAGACGTGAACGGGACACGGTAACGGGATACAGGAACGGGATACGGGAATGGGGAACGGGAACGGGTACGGGGTACGGGAACGGGATACGGAAACGATACAAGAACGGGACACGGGATACGGGATACGGGATAAGGGAGCGTGACACGGGAACGGGATACGAGAACGGGATACGGGAAGGGGATACTGGAACGGGATACGGCAACGGAATACGGGAACGGGATACGGGATACGGAAACGGGATACGGAAACGGGATACGGAAACGGGATACGGAAACGGGATACGGAAACGGGATACGGAAACGGGATACGGAAACGGGATACGGAAACGGGGTACGGAAACGGGATACGGGAACGGGATACGGAAACGGGATACGGAAATGGGATACGGAAACGGGATACGGAAACGGGATACGGAGACGGGATACGGAAACGGGATACGGAAACGGGATACGGAAACGGGATACGGAAACGGGATACGGAAAAGGGATACGGAAACGGGATACCGGAACAGGACAATGGAACAGGATACCGGAACAGGATACCGGAACAGGATACCGGAACAGGATACCGGAACAGAATACCGGAACGGGATACGGGATACGGGAATGGGATACTGAAACGGGATACAGGAACGGGACCGGAACATTATACCGGAACAGGATACCGGAACGTGATACGGGAACGGGATACGGGATACGGGAACGAGAACGAGATACGGGAACGAGATACAGGTACGGGATACGGAACGGGATACGGAACGGGATACGGAACGGGATACGGAACGGGATACGGGAACGGTATACGGGAACGGGATACGGGAACAGGATACGGGAATAGGATACGGGAACAGGATACGGGAACGGGATACGGGAACGGGATACGGGAACGAGATGCGGGAACGGGATACGGGAAGGAAATAGGGAACGGGATACGGGAACGGGATACGCGAACGGGAGACGGGAACGGAATTCTGGAACGGGATGCGGGAACGGGATACCGGAACGGGATACCGGAACGGGATACCGGAACGGGATACCGGAACGGGATACGGGAACGGGATACGGGAACGGGATACGGGAACGGGATACGGGATACGGGAACGGGATAGGGGAACGGGATACGGCAACGGGATACGGCAACGGGATACGGCAACGGGATACGGGAACGGGATACGGGAACAGGATACGGGAAGGGGATACGGGAACGGGATACGGGAATGGGAACGGGATACGGGAACAGGTTACGGGAACGGGATACGGGATACGGGATACGGGATACGGGAACGGGATACGGGAACGGGATACGGGAACGGGATACGGGAACGGGATACGGGAACGGGATACGGGAACGGGATACGGGAACGGGATACGGGAACGGGATACGGGAACGGGATACGGGAACGGGGAAACGGGATACGGGAACGGGATACGGGAACGGGATACGGGAACGGGATACGGGAACGGGATACGGGAACGGGATACGGCAACGGGATACGGCAACGGGATACGGAAACGAGATACGGGAACGAGATACGGGAACAAGATACAGGATATGGGAACGGGATACATAATACGTAATACCTAATACAGAATACGTAATACAGAATACGGAATACGGAATACGGAATACGGAATACGGAATACGGAATAAGAGATACGAGATACGAGATACGAGATACGAGATACGAGATACGAGATACGAGATACGAGATACGGAATACGGAATACGGAATACGGAATACGGAATAATGAATACGGAATAATAAATACGGAATAATGAATACGGAATACTGAATACGGAATACGAGACACTGGAAACGGCTAGCATATATAAATAAGCTGGCTATATAAATTGCGCATCGCGCAATAAAGGCCATCTAGATCTAGATGGCCTTTATTGCGCGATGCGCAATTTATATAGCCAGCTTATTTATATATGCTAGCCGTTTCCAGTGTCCCGTATTCCGTATTCAGTATTCCATATTCATTATTCCGTATTCCTTATTCCGTATTCCGTATTCCGTATTCCGTATTCCGTATCTCGTATCTCGTATCCCGTATCCCGTATCCCGTTTCCGTATACCGTTTCCGTGTACCGTTTCTGTATACCGTTTTCGTATCCCGTTCCCGTATCCCGTTCCCGTATCCCGTTCCCGTATCCCGTTCCCGTATCCCGTTCCCGTATCCCGTTCCCGTATCCCGTTCCCGTATCCCGTTCCCGTATCCCGTTCCCGTATCCCGTTCCCGTATCCCGTTCCCGTATCCCGTTCCCGTATCCCGTTCCCGTATCCCGTTCCCGTATTCCGCTCCCGTATCATGTTCCCGCATCATGTTCCCGTATCCCGTTCCCGTATCCCGTTCCCGTATCCCGTTCCCGTATCCCGTTCCCGTATCCCGTTCCCGTATCCCGTTCCCGTGTCCCGTTCCCGTATCCCGTTCCCGTTCCCGTATCCCGTTCCCGTATGCCGTTCCCGTATCCCGTTCCCGTATCCCATCCCGTTCCCGTATCCCGTTCCCCGTTCCCCGTTCCCGTATCCCGTTCCTGTATCCCGTTCCCGTATCCCGTTCCCGTATCCCGTTCTCGTATCCCGTTCCCGTATCCCGTTCCCGTATCCCGTTCCCGTATCCCGTTCCCGTATCCCGTTCCCGTATCCCGTTCCCGTATCCCGTTCCCGTATCCCGTACCCATATCCCATTCCCGTATCCCGTTCCCGTATCCCGTTCCCGCATCCGGTTCCCGTATACGGTTCCCGTATCCCGTTCCCGTATCCCATCCCCGTATCCCGGTCCCGTATCCCGCTCCCTTATCTTATTCCCGTATCTAGTACACCGTTCCGATATCTCCTTACCATATCTAGTTACCCAAAAGATGACCCGCCGCCGCCGGAGTGACACCCTAAATCGGTTCCTGTGCAGCCGTCTGATTAGTTATAAAGGTGATTTTTTCAGGACTTTTGGGTCCCGTGATTCAACAGGTCGTATCAAGTTTTGGTGTCGATCCAGCCAATCGTACGGCGTCGGCACGTGCGCGCGTGCGCCATTCGTTTAACATGGGAAACGCGACATTGTGAAATCGCGAAAAACGGGCAAGTTTCGCGCGGTTCCCAGGCCCCTTGCTCGGCAACCGAGAGTCGCAGCGATATGCGAGCAACACTATGTGATAGATAATCGATTGTCCTTGCCTATATAATGTCGTCCAGAGCAATGCGCGTGCCACGTGCAAAGTTGTGACCACTTTCATGAAAAAAGTGGCATATTCAGGATTTAAATTGGTGCTCGGAAACCGTTCGACGTAGAAGGCTGAACCGGGCACCATTTTGCAGGAGCAGCGACCGTCTTCAAATTATATGTGTTACTCAAAGCTGTGTGACTAATATTTTGGAGTTGAAGTTGAAATGCAATATTTTCGGACCAATTAATGCTTCACACCGCCATAACACCCAAAACGAGGACAAACTTGCCCGGCAAATTTACACAGACGGATAGCGCCGTTCTTGCTGATCTATATCCACCCAAAATATTATGTAAATCGCTCATAAGTAACTTATGCTGAAGTCAAACGTAAACGATTACCGACGCTAACGTTGCGAAATAATTGCGTCGAATAAAATATCATCGGTTAAGTTTTCCCAACACTGACACTGCCGCAGTCAAATTCATCAATGAGCGCATGACTAGCAGACGTCGCACCTCCCTCCCGGGGAGATTTTGTTGAAGCCGGTTGACATATTTCAGGCATGTAAACCGCTAAAATGTTTTGGCAGAGACTGCGACACGGGAACGAGATACGGTAAGAAGATATGGGAACGAAATACGGCAACAAGATACGGAAACTGGGTACGAGAAAGGGATGCTGGAACGAGATGCGGGAACAGGATACGGGAATGAGATACGGTAACTAGATATGGTAAGGAGATATCGGAACGGTGTACGAGATACGGGAATGAGATACGGGAGCGGGTTACGGGAGCAGGATACGGGAGCGGGATACGGGAGCGATATACGGGAGCGGGATACGGGATCGGGATACGGGAGCGGGATAAGAGAACGGGATACGGGATCGGGGTACGTTAACAGGATACGGGAACGGGATACGGGAACGGGATACGGGAACGGAATACGGGAACGGAATACGGGAACGGGATACGGGAACGGGATACGGGAACGGGATACGGGAACGGGATACGGGAACGGGATACGGGAACGGGATACGGGAACGGGATACGGGAACGGGATACGGGAACGGGATACGGGAACGGGATGCGAGATACGGGAACGAGATATAAGAACAGGATACGGGAACGGAATACGGGAACGGGATACGGGAACGGGATACGGGAACGGGATACGGGAACGGGATACGGGAACGGGATACGGGAACGGGATACGGGAACGGGATACGGGAACGGGATACGGGAACGGGATACGGGAAGGGGATACGGGAACGGGATACGGGAACGGGATACGGGAACGGGATACGGGAACGGGATACGGGAACGGGATACGGGAACGGGATACGGGAACGGGATATGGGAACGGGATATGGGAACGGGATACGGGAACGGGATACGGGAACGGGATACGGGAACGGGATACGGAAACGGGAACGGGATACGGGATACCGGATACGGGAATGGGATAAGGGAACGGGATACGGGATAGGGAACGAGATACGGGAAGGGATACGGGAACGGGATACGGGAACGGGATACGGGAACGGGATACGGGAACGGGATACGGGAACGGGATACGGGAACGGGATACGGGAACGGGATACGGGAACGGGAACGGGATACGGGAACAGGATACGGGAACGGGATACGGGATACGGGATACGGGATACGGGATACGGGATACGGGATACGGGATACGGGATACGGGAACGGGATACGGGAACGGTATACGGGAACGGGATACTGGAACGGGATACGGGAACGGGATACGGGAACGGGGAAACGGGATACGGGAACGGGATACGGGAACGGGATACGGGAACGGGATACGGGAACGGGATACGGGAACGGGATACGGGAACGGGATACGGGAACGGGATACGGGAACGGGATACGGGAACGGGATACGGCAACGGGATACGGCAACGGGATACGGAAACGAGATACGGGAACGAGATACGGGAACAAGATACAGGATACGGGAACGGGATACGTAATACGTAATACCTAATACAGAATACGTAATACAGAATACGGAATACGGAATACGGAATACGGAATACGGAATAAGAGATACGAGATACGAGATACGAGATACGAGATACGAGATACGAGATACGAGATACGAGATACGAGATACGAGATACGAGATACGGAATACGGAATACGGAATACGGAATACGGAATAATGAATACGGAATAATGAATACGGAATAATGAATACGGAATACTGAATACGGAATACGAGACACTGGAAACGGCTAGCATATATAAATAAGCTGGCTATATAAATTGCGCATCGCGCATTAAAGGCCATCTAGATCTAGATGGCCTTTATTGCGCGATGCGCAATTTATATAGCCAGCTTATTTATATATGCTAGCCGTTTCCAGTGTCCCGTATTCCGTATTCAGTATTCCATATTCATTATTCCGTATTCCTTATTCCGTATTCCGTATTCCGTATTCCGTATTCCGTATCTCGTATCTCGTATCTCGTATCTCGTATTCTGTATTCTGTATTCCGTATCCCGTTCCCGTATCCCGTTCCCGCATCCCGTTCCCGTATCCCATTCCCGTATCCCGTTCCCGTATCTCGTTCCCGTATCCCGTTCCCGTATCCCGTTCCCGTATCCCGTATCCCGTTTCCGTATACCGTTTCCGTGTACCGTTTCTGTATACCGTTTTCGTATCCCGTTCCCGTATCCCGTTCCCGTATCCCGTTCCCGTATCCCGTTCCCGTATCCCGTTCCCGTATCCCGTTCCCGTATCCCGTTCCCGTATCTCGTTCCCGTATCCCGTTCCCGTATCCCGTTCCCGTATCCCGTTCCCGTATCCCGTTACCGTATCCCGTTCCCGTATCCCGTTCCCGTATTCCGCTCCCGTATCATGTTCCCGTATCATGTTCCCGTATCCCGTTCCCGTATCCCGTTCCCGTGTCCCGTTCCCGTATCCCGTTCCCGTATCCCGTTCCCGTATCCCGTTCCCGTATCCCGTTCCCGTATCCCGTATCCCGTTCCCGTATCCCGTTCCCGTATCCCGTTCCCGTATCCCGTTCCCGTATCCCGTTCCCGTATCCCATCCCGTTCCCGTATCCCGTTCACCGTTCCCCGTTCCCGTATCCCGTTCCTGTATCCCGTTCCCGTATCCCGTTCCCGTATCCCGTTCTCGTATCCCGTTCCCGTATCCCGTTCCCGTATCCCGTTCCCGTATTCCGTTCCGGTATCCCGTTCCCGTATCCCGTTCCCGTATCCCGTTCCCGTATCCCGTTCCCATATCCCGTACCCTTATCCCATTCCCGTATCCCGTTCCCGTATCCCGTTCCCGTATACGGTTCCCGTATCCAGTTCCCGTATCCGGTTCCCGTATCCGGTTCCCGTATCCCGTTCCCGTATCCCATCCCCGTATCCCGCTCCCGTATCCCGCTCCCTTATCTTATTCCCGTATCTAGTACACCGTTCCGATATCTCCTTACCATATCTAGTTACCCAAAAGATGACCCGCCGCCGCCGGAGTGACGCCCTAAATCGGTTCCTGTGCAGCCGTCTGATTAGTTATAAAGGTGATTTTTTCAGGACTTTTGGGTCCCGTGATTCAACAGTTCAAGTTTTGGTGTCGATCCAGCCGACCGTACGGCGTCGGCACGTGCGCGCGTGCGCCATTCGTTTAACATGGGAAACGCGACATTGTGAAATCGCGAAAAACGGGCAAGTTTCGCGCGGTTCCCAGGCCCCTTGCTCGGCAACCGAGAGTCGCAGCGATATGCGAGCAACACTATGTGATAGATAATCGATTGTCCTTGCCTATATAATGTCGTCCAGAGCGATGCGCGTGCCACGTGCAAAGTTGTGACCACTTTCATGAAAAATGTGGCATATTCAGGATTTAAATTGGTGCTCGGAAACGGTTCGACGTAGAAGGCTGAACCGGGCACCATTTTGCAGGAGCAGCGACCGTCTTCAAATTATATGTGTTACTCAAAGCTGTGTGACTAATATTTTGGAGTTGAAGTTGAAATGCAATATTTTCGGACCAATTAATGCTTCACACCGCCATAACACCCAAAACGAGGACAAACTTGCCCGGCAAATTTACACAGACGGATAGCGCCGTTCTTGCTGATCTATATCCACGCAAAATATTATGTAAATCGCTCATAGGTAACTTATGCTGAAGTCAAACGTAAACGATTACCGACGCTAACGTTGCGAAATAATTGCGTCGAATAAAATATCATCGGTTAAGTTTTCCCAACACTGACACTGCCGCAGTCAAATTCATCAATGAGCGCATGACTAGCAGACGTCGCACCTCCCTCCCGGGGAGATTTTTTTGAAGCCGGTTGACATATTTCAGGCATGTAAACCGCTAAAATGTTTTGGCAGAGACTGCGACACGGGAACGAGATACGGTAAGAAGATATGGGAACGAAATACGGCAACAAGATACGGAAACTGGGTACGAGAAAGGGATGCTGGAACGAGATGCGGGAACAGGATACGGGAATGAGATACGGGAACTAGATATGGTAAGGAGATATCGGAACGGTGTACGAGATACGGGAATGAGATACGGGAGCGGGTTACGGGAGCAGGATACGGGAGCGGGATACGGGAGCGATATACGGGAGCGGGATACGGGATCGGGATACGGGAGCGGGATAAGAGAACGGGATACGGGATCGGGGTACGTTAACAGGATACGGGAACGGGATACGGGAACGGGATACGGGAACGGGATACGGGAACGGAATACGGGAACGGAATACGGGAACGGGATACGGGAACGGGATACGGGAACGGGATACGGGAACGGGATACGGGAACGGGATACGGGAACGGGATACGGGAACGGGATACGGGAACGGGATACGAGATACGGGAACGAGATATGGGAACAGGATACGGGAACGGGATACGGGAACGGGATACGGGAACGGGATACGGGAACGGGATACGGGAACGGGATACGGGAACGGGATACGGGAACGGGATACGGGAAGGGGATACGGGAACGGGATACGGGAACGGGATATGGGAACGGGATACAGGAACGGGATACGGGAACGGGATATGGGAACGGGATATGGGAACGGGATACGGGAACGAGATACGGGAACGGGATACGGAAACGGGAACGGGATACGGGATACCGGATACGGGAATGGGATAAGGGAACGGGATACGGGATAGGGAACGAGATACGGGAAGGGATACGGGAACGGGATACGGGAACTGGATACGGGAACGGGATACGGGAACGGGATACGGGAACGGGATACGGGAACGGGATACGGGAACGGGATACGGGAAGGGTATACGGGAACGGGATACGGGAACGGGATACGGGAACGGGATACGGGAACGGGATACAATATACGGGAACTGGATACGGAACGGGATACGGGAACGGGAAACAGGAAGCGGATTCGGAAATTGGATACGGAGCGGGATAAAGGATACGGGATCGGATACGTGAAAGGGATACGAGATACGGAAACGGAAAACGAGATACGGGATACGGGAACGGGAACAGGAACTGGAGAGGGAGCGGGACACGTGATACGGTATACGGGATACGGTATACGGGAACTGGATACGGGATACGGGATACGGGATACGGGATACGGGAACTGGAGAGGGAGCGGGACACTTGATACGGTATACGGGATACGGTATACCGGAACTGGATACGGGATACGGGATACGGGATACGGGATACGGGATACGGGATACCGGATACGGGATACCGGATACGGGAACGGGATACTGGAACGGGATACGGGAACGGGATACGGGAACGGGATACGGGAACGGGATACGGGAACGGGATACGGGAACGGGATACGAGAACGGGATACGGGATACGGGAACGGGATACGGGAACGGGATACGGGAACGGGATACGGGAACGGGATGCGGGAACGGGATACGGGAACGGGATACGGGAACGGGATACGGGAACGGGATACGGGAACGGGATACGGGAACGGGATACGGGAACGGCACACGGGAACGGGATAGGGCACGTTATATGGGAACGGGATACGGGAACGGGATACGAGAACGGGATACGGGAACGGGATACGGGAACGGGATATGGGAACGGGATACGGGAACGGGATACGGTGACGAGATGCGGAAAGGGGATACGGGAACGGGAAACGGGAACGGGATACGGGAGCGGGATACGGGAACGGGATACGGGAACGGGATACGGGAACGGGATACGGGAACGGGATACGGGAACAGGATACGGGAATAGGATACGGGAACAGGATACGGGAACAGGACAATGGAACAGGATACCGGAACAGGATACCGGAACAGGATACCGGAACAGGATACCGGAACAGAATACCGGAACGGGATACGGGATACGGAAACGGGATACGGAAACGGGATACGGAAACGGGGTACGGAAACGGGATACGGAAACGGGATACGGAAACGGGGTACGGAAACGGGATACGGAAACGGGATACGGAAACGGGATACGGAAACGGGATACGGAAACGGGATACGGAAACGGGATACGGAAACGGGATACAGAAACGGGATACGGAAACGGGATACGGAAACGGGATACGGAAAAGGGATACGGAAACGGGATACCGGAACAGGACAATGGAACAGGATACCGGAACAGGATACCGGAACAGGATACCGGAACAGGATACCGGAACAGAATACCGGAACGGGATACGGGATACGGGAATGGGATACTGAAACGGGATACAGGAACGGGACCGGAACAGTATACCGGAACAGGATACCGGAACGTGATACGGGAACGGGATACGGGATACGGGAACGAGAACGAGATACGGGAACGAGATACAGGTACGGGATACGGAACGGGATACGGAACGGGATACGGAACGGGATACGGAACGCGATACGGAACGGGATACGGGAACGGTATACGGGAACGGGATACGGGAACAGGATACGGGAATAGGATACGGGAACAGGATACGGGAACGGGATACGGGAACGGGTTACGGGAACGAGATGCGGGAACGGGATACGGGAAGGAAATAGGGAACGGGATACGGGAACAGGATACGCGAACGGGATACGGGAACGGAATTCTGGAACGGGATGCGGGAACGGGATACCGGAACGGGATACCGGAACGGGATACGGGAACGGGATACGGGAACGGGATACGGGAACGGGATACGGGATACGGGATACGGGATACGGGATACGGGATACGGGATACGGGATACGGGATACGGGATACGGGATACGGGAACGGGGGACGGGAACGGGATACGGGAACGGGATACGGGAACGGGATACGGGAACGGGATACGGGAACGGGATACGGGAACGGGATACGGGAACGGGGAAACGGGATACGGGAACGGGATACGGGAACGGGATACGGGAACGGGATACGGGAACGGGATACGGGAACGGGATAAGGGAACGGGATACGGGAACGGGATACGGCAACGGGATACGGCAACGAGATACGGAAACGAGATACGGGAACGAGATACGGGAACAAGATACAGGATACGGGAACGGGATACGTAATACGTAATACCTGATACAGAATACGTAATACAGAATACGGAATACGGAATACGGAATACGGAATACGGAATAAGAGATACGAGATACGAGATACGAGATACGAGATACGAGATACGAGATACGAGATACGAGATACGGAATACGGAATACGGAATACGGAATACGGAATAATGAACACGGAATAATGAATGCGGAATACTGAATACGGAATACTGAATACGGAATACGAGACACTGGAAACGGCTAGCATATACAAATAAGCTGGCTATATAAATTGCGCATCGCGCAATAAAGGCCATCTAGATCTAGATGGCCTTTATTGCGCGATGCGCAATTTATATAGCCAGCTTATTTATATATGCTAGCCGTTTCCAGTGTCCCGTATTCCGTATTCAGTTTTCCATATTCATTATTCCGTATTCCTTATTCCGTATTCCGTATTCCGTATTCCGTATTCCGTATTCCGTATCTCGTAACTCGTATCTCGTATTCCGTATTCTGTATTCCGTATCCCGTTCCCGTATCCCGTTCCCGCATCCCGTTCCCGTATCCCATTCCCGTATCCCGTTCCCGTATCTCGTTCCCGTATCCCGTTCCCGTATCCCGTTCCCGTATCCCGTTCCCGTATCCCGTATCCCGTTTCCGTATACCGTTTCCGTGTACCGTTTCTGTATACCGTTTTCGTATCCCGTTCCCGTATCCCGTTCCCGTATCCCGTTCCCGTATCCCGTTCCCGTATCCCGTTCCCGTATCCCGTTCCCGTATCCCGTTCCCGTATCCCGTTCCCGTATCCCGTTACCGTATCCCGTTCCCGTATCCCGTTCTCGTATTCCGCTCCCGTATCATGTTCCCGTATCATGTTCCCGTATCCCGTTCCCGTATCCCGTTCCCGTATCCCGTTCCCGTATCCCGTTCCCGTATCCCGTTCCCGTATCCCGTTCCCGTATCCCGTTCCCGTATCCCGTTCCCGTATCCCGTTCCCGTATCCCGTTCCCGTATCCCGTTCCCGTATCACGTTCCCGTATCCCGTTCCCGTATCCCATCCCGTTCCCGTATCCCGTTCCCCGTTCCCCGTTCCCGTATCCCGTTCCTGTATCCCGTTCCCGTATCCCGTTCCCGTATCCCGTTCTCGTATCCCGTTCCCGTATCCCGTATCCCGTTCCCGTATCCCGTTCCCGTATACCGTTCCCGTATCCCGTTCCCGTATCCCGTTCCCGTATCCCGTTCCCGTATCCCGTTCCCATATCCCGTACCCATATCCCATTCCCGTATCCCGTTCCCGTATCCCGTTCCCGTATCCGGTTCCCGTATCCGGTTCCCGTATCCGGTTCCCGTATCCGGTTCCTTATCCCGTTCCCGTATCCCATCCCCGTATCCCGCTCCCGTATCCCGCTCCCTTATCTTATTCCCGTATCTAGTACACCGTTCCGATATCTCCTTACCATATCTAGTTACCCAAAAGATGACCCGCCGCCGCCGGAGTGACGCCCTAAATCGGTTCCTGTGCAGCCGTCTGATTAGTTATAAAGGTGATTTTTTCAGGACTTTTGGGTCCCGTGATTCAACAGGTCGTATCAAGTTTTGGTGTCGATCCAGCCGACCGTACGGCGTCGGCACGTGCGCGCGTGCGCCATTCGTTTAACGTGGGAAACGCGACATTGTGAAATCGCGAAAAACGGGCAAGTTTCGCGAGGTTCCCAGGCCCCTTGCTCGGCAACCGAGAGTCGCAGCGATATGCGAGCAACACTATGTGATAGATAATCGATTGTCCTTGCCTATATAATGTCGTCCAGAGCGATGCCCGTGCCACGTGCAAAGTTGTGATCACTTTAATGATAAAATTGGCCTATTCAGGATTTGAATTGGTCCTCGGAAACCGTTCGACGTAGAAGGCTGAACCGGGCACCATTTTGCAGGCGCAGCGACCGTCTTCAAATTATATGTGTGACTCAAAGCTGTGTGACTAATATTTTAGAGTTGAAGTTGAAATGCACTATTTTTGGACCATTTAATGCTTCACACCGCCGTAACACCCAAAACGAAGACAAACGTGACCGGCAAATTTACACAGACGGATAGCACCCTT
The DNA here is from genome assembly GCA_036785665.1 of Chirona hameri. NCBI lineage: Eukaryota > Metazoa > Arthropoda > Thecostraca > Balanomorpha > Balanidae > Chirona > Chirona hameri. The sequence goes on along the minus strand of JAXIVJ010000093.1, from coordinate 263,000 downwards.
CTTGTTGACCTATATCCACCCAAAATATTATGTAAATCGCTCATAGGTAACTCATGCTGAAGTCAAACGTAAACGATTACCGACGCTAACGTTGCGAAATAATTGCGTCGAATAAAATAGCATCGTTTAAGTTTGCCCAAGACTGACACTGCCGCAGTCAAATTCATCAATGAGCGCATGACTAGCAGACGTCGCACCTCCCTCCCGGGGAGATTTTGTTGAAGCCGGTTGACATATTTCAGGCATGTAAACGCTACAATGTTTTGGCAGAGACTGCGGCACGGGAACGAGACACGGTAAGAAGATATGGAACGAAATACGGCAACAAGATACGGAAACTGGGTACGAGAAAGGGATGCTGGAACGAGATACGGGAACAGGATACGGGAATAAGATGCGGTAACTAGATATGGTAAGGAGATATCGGAACGGTGTACTAGATACGGGAATAAGATACGGGAGCGGGATACGGGTGCGGGATACGGGAACGGGATACGGCAACGTGATACAGGAACGTGATACGGGAACGTGATACGGGAATGGAATACAGAAACAAGATACGGCAACGGGATACAGAAACGAGGACTGGAGTGGGAGCGCGATACGGGATATTGGAACGGGATACGGCAAAGGGATACGGGAATGGGATACGGGAATAGGATACGGGAATGGGATACGGAAAGAGGGTATGGGATACGGGAACGGAATACGGGAACGGGATACGGAAACGGGATACGGGAACGGGGTACGGGAACGGGATACTGGAACGGGATACTGGAACGGGATACTGGAACGGGATTCGGGAACGAGATACGGGAACGGGATACAGGAACGCGTTACGGGAGCGTCATACAGGAACGTGATACGGGAACGTGATACGGGAATGGGATACGGAAAGAAGATACGGAAACGGGATACGGGAACGGGGACTGGAGTGGGAACGCGATACGGGATACTGGAACGGGATACGGCAACGGGATACGGGAATGGGATACGGGAATGGGATACGGGAATGGGATACGGGAATGGGATACGGGAATGGGATACGGGAATGGGATACGGGAATGGGATACGGGAATGGTATACGGGAATTGGATACGGGAATTGGATACGTGAATGGGATACGGTAATGGGATACGGGAATGGGATACGGGAATGGGATACGGGAATGGGATACGGGAATTGGATAGGGGAATGGGATACGGGAATGGGATACGAGAATGGGATAGGGGAACATGATATGGGATACGGGAACGGGATACGGAAACGGAATACGGGACTGGAATACGGGAACGGAATACGGGAACGGAATACGGGAACGGAATACGGGAACGAAATACGGGAACGGAATACGGGAACGGAATACGGGAACGGAATACGGGAACGGAATACGGGAACGGGATACGAGAACGGGATACGAGAACGGGATACGGGAACGGGATACGGGAACGGGATAGGGTAATGGGATACATACGGAAACGGGATACGGGAACGGGATACGGGAACTGGATACGGGAACGGGATACGGGAACGGGATACGGGAACTTGATACGGGAACAGGATACGGGAACGGGATACGGGAACGGCATACGGGATACGGGAACGGCATACGGGAATGGGATACGGGAACGGGATACGGGAACGGGATACGGGAACAGGATACGGGAACGGGGTACGGGATACGGGAACGGGATACGGGAAAGGGATACGGGAACGGGATACGGGGCACGAGAACTGGATACGGGAACGGGATACGGGAACGGGATACGGGAACGGGATACGAGAACGGGATGCGGGAACGGGATACGGGAACGGGATACGGAAACGGCATACGGGAATGGGATACAGAATACGTGATACGGGAACGGGATACGGGAACGGGATACAGGAACGGGATACAGGAACGGGATACGGGAACGGGAAACAGGAACGGGATACGGAAACGGGATACAGTTACAGGATAAGGGAACGGGATACGGGAACGGGATACGGGAACGAGATACGGGAACGGGATACGGGAACGTGATACGGGAACGGGATAAGGAATACGGAAACGGCATACGGGAATGGGATACAGGATACGGGATGCGGGATACGGGATACGGGAACGGGATACGGGAACGGGATACGGGAACAGGGAACAGGATACGGCAACGGGATACGGAATCTGGATACGGGAGCTGATTAAGGGATTCGGTAACGGTATACGGGATACATGAATGGGATACCGGAACGGGATAGCGGAACGGGATACCGGAACGGGATACGGGAACTGGATACGGGAACAGGGAACGGGATACGGGCACAGGATACGGGCACGGGATACGGGAACGGGATACGGGAACGGGATACGACAACGGGATACGGGAACGGGATACGGGAACGGGATACGGGAACGGGATACGGAAACGGGATACGGGAACGGAATACGGGAACGGGATACGGGAACGGTATACGGGAACGGGATACGGGAACGGGATACGGGAACGTTATACGGGAACGGGATACGGGATACGGGAACGGGATACGGGAACGGGATACGGGATACGGAAACGGGATACGGGAACGGGATACGGGATACGTAATACGGAATTTGGTATACGGAATACGGAATACGAGATAAGGAATACGGAATACGGAATAATGAATACAGAATACGGAATACGGGACACTAGAAACGGCTAGCATATATACATAAGCTGGCTATATAAATTGCGCATCGCGCAATAAAGGCCATCTAGATACGAGATACAAGATACGTGATACGAGATACGGAATACGGAATACGGAATACGGAATACGGAATAATGAATACGGAATAATGAATACGGAATAATGAATACGGAATAATGAATACGGAATACTGAATACGGAATACGAGACACTGGAAACGGCTAGCATATATAAATAAGCTGGCTATATAAATTGCGCATCGCGCAATAAAGGCCATCTAGATCTAGATGGCCTTTATTGCGCGATGCGCAATTTATATAGCCAGCTTATTTATATATGCTAGCCGTTTCCAGTGTCCCGTATTCCGTATTCAGTATTCCATATTCATTATTCCGTATTCCGTATTCCGTATTCCGTATTCCGTATTCCGTATTCCGTATTCCGTATCTCGTATCTCGTATCTCGTATCTCGTATTCCGTATTCTGTATTCCGTATCCCGTTCCCGTATCCCGTTCCCGTATCCCGTTTCCGTATCCCATTTCCGTATCCCGTTCCCGTATCTCGTTCCCGTATCCCGTTCCCGTATCCCGTTCCCGTATCCCGTTCCCGTATCCCGTATCCCGTTTCCGTATACCGTTTCCGTGTACCGTTTCTGTATACCGTTTTCGTATCCCGTTCCCGTATCCCGTTCCCGTATCCCGTTCCCGTATCCCATTCCCGTATCCCGTTCCCGTATCCCGTTCCCGTATCCCGTTCCCGTATCCCGTTCCCGTATCCCGTTACCGTATCCCGTTCCCGTATCCCGTTCCCGTATCCCGTTCCCGTATCCCGTTCCCGTATCCCGTTCCCGTATCCCGTTCCCGTATTCCGCTCCCGTATCATGTTCTCGTATCCCGTTCCCGTATCCCGTTCCCGTATCCCGTTCCCGTATCCCGTTCCCGTATCCCGTTCCCGTATCCCGTTCCCGTATCCCGTTCCCGTATCCCGTTCCCGTATCCCATCCCGTATCCCGTTCCCGTATCCCGTTCGTATCCTGTTCCCGTATCCCGTTCCCGTATCCCGTTCCCATATCCCGTACCCATATCCCATTCCCGTATCCCGTTCCCGTATCCCGTTCCCGTATCCCGTTCCCGTATCCCGTTCCCGTATCCCGTCCCCTATCCCGCTCCCGTATCCCGCTCCCTTATCTTATTCCCGTATCTAGTACACCGTTCCGATATCTCCTTACCATATCTAGTTACCGCATCTCATTCCCATATCCTGTTCCCGTATCTCGTTCCAGCATCCCTTTCTCATACCCAGTTTTCGTATCTTGTTACCGTATTTCGTTCCCATATCTTCTTACCGTATCTCGTTCCCGTGTCGCAGTCTCTGCCAAAACATTTTAGCGGTTTACATGCCTGAAATATGTCAACCGGCTTCAACAAAATCTCCCAGGGGTAAAAAATAACGCCAACTCGACAACGTCGTTGGTAGCAAATCAGCGTTACACCAAACGATGATTTGTAGCAAAACTGGCCAATTCCAAGACACACAAATTACACTATCATTGCTGCGGTATATGCATGAATGAGTCACTTTCTGGTTTGTGTAGATCCTGTACACTTATGGGGCTGTTTTGTATCTTCACTGCTGGTTGATTTCTGTTTTCTGGAGATATTTTGAAATGTAATAGGTTGCTAGCCAGAAATGGGAAAATATCACCACAAATGGGCAAATATCACAAGGTTCTCGCAAAATCTAGAGACTTTAAACGTACCATTTAAGGCAATCTCACCTACCCAAGATAGAGAATATTGTAGCAAAAAACACCAACATGAATCGACCGAGAGTGAAACAGTTTGTACATTTTTGTATCACGCATAATACGAATAAAGGACATCACATTTTACTTCAAAATATTCCAATATCTTTTAATAAAATGTTTTTTTAAAGTTCTTATCAGGCCATATTAAACAAAATGTTTGTAACGCAATGAAGCGTAGAGATTTCAAGAGTCCGCTTTTTATGGTACACTATCACTACAAGTTAGGGCGGTCGGGCGACCGGCCATGTCTGGCGGCTTTCGCTAGGATGCGACCCCGGCCGCTCCCTAGTATGATTCGTATTTGTCCGGAAGTAGGCAGCGTGACTGTGAAAACTGGGCTGACGTGGAGAAGGGAACGTGTGGGACACATTTGGCGCCTTCCTCGGAAACTGTGAGTGCGGAATTAGCCTAAAATCGCTCAAGAAGCTTTGTTTTTCTGACAAACCTTGTCGCGCCAGTGACTGTCCTTGTCGTGCCTGTGATGTCATTTATGAAGAAAGACCACCCTCAAGTCATTGATAAACTCCAAATTGAACGAAGTTTACGTGACCGTCGTCTGACTCCCAACTTTCTGGACCGTTTTCAAGAAATCGGCAAAAGACTCAAAACTATATTCTTCAGGCGGACGATGGGTGTATGAACACCGACATCAATCTGCCGACACCCGCCTCCCCGTCAACCCCTCCCCAATGTCGCCCACCGCGGCCCGACAACGGGCCCGAATAACCCTCAGCCGAACCGGGTCGGTCGGTCGTTAACGACGACCTTGGGACGGCGGCGACGCAGGACAGCCGGCCGACGGCGACTGAGGCGGAGGGGATGCAGCCGCAGGGGTGGAAGCATGGGGACGGATCCAGAGGGGGGACATGGCCCCCTATTCCTCCTGAAATCGGCGCAAATTTGATACATTTCCTGAGATAATATAAATTCTAAGCAATGTTTACTAAGGAAAGTTGGTTTTAAATCAGTTATCGATGCACAAGCAAGCGAAATCCGATGAGTTTTCATAATTGTGTGATACTTTTCGGGATTTCCCCCCCCCCCAATTTACCCAAACCACCCGTTCTGGATCCGCCTGTGGGTGGAAGGAAGGGGAAATGGAGGTAGATAATGAAAGGCAATCAATATAGGCAATTACATGGATATATTGGATACGTCGTCTGGATGAATGTTGGAAGGCAGAATATAGTCGTCTGTTCTATTGTAAATGTTGAACTTGTTTTGACTTTAAATCAACAAGTGGGTGACAATACCATGAGGGTACGAGTCACGATTAGCTTAGTGTCTAGGTGGGTAGATCGGCACTTGGGTATAACAATAAGCCTGGCGTAGCTGCAAAAAGACCGGTTAAATAACGTTGCAACACCTGCTAAACTGCTTGCCAGTTTTTTTTCTCTCTCGAATTTTCGCACTAGCAGATATAAACATTTGCACTCAACAAAATGGAAATGTAGCAATTGAAATGTGTATAAATGTAGTTTCGATGAGAATGTAATGAAACTCGATAAAAAGTAGCTTCGATGAAAAAGTGTAACAAAATTGGCCTCCGTCAAATTCGGTTGGTAGCAAATTTTACCTTTTTTACCCCTGCATTCCCATATCCTGTTCCCGTATCTCGTTCCAGCATCCCTTTCTCGTACCCAGTTTCCGTATCTTGTTGCCGTATTTCGTTCCCATATCTTCTTACCGTATCTCGTTCCCGTGTCGCAGTCTCTGCCAAAACATTTTAGCGGTTTACATGCCTGAAATATGTCAACCGGCTTCAACAAAATCTCCCTGGGAGGGAGGTGCGACGTCTGCTAGTCATGCGCTCATTGATGAATTTGACTGCGGCAGTGTCAGTCTTGGGCAAACTTAAACGGCGCTATTTTATTCGACGCAATTATTTCGCAACGTTAGTGTCGGTAATCGTTTACGTTTGACTTCAGCATAAGTTACCTATGAGCGATTTACATAATATTTTGGGTGGATATAGATCAGCAAGAACGGCGCTATCCGTCTGTGTAAATTTGCCGGACAAGTTTGTCCTCGTTTTGGGTGTTACGGCGGTGTCAAGCATTAATTGGTCCGAAAATATTGCATTTCAACTTCAACTCCAAAATATTAGTCACACAGCTTTGAGTAACACATATAATTTGAAGACGGTCGCTGCGCCTGCAAAATGGTGCCCGGTTCAGCCTTCTACGTCGAACGGTTTCCGAGCACCAATTTTAATCCTGAATATGCCAATTTTTCATGAAAGTGGTCACAACTTTGCACGTGGCACGCGCATCGCTCTGGACGACATCCTATACGCAAGGTCAATCGATTATCTATCACATAGTGTTGCTGGCATATCGCTGCGACGCTCGGTTGCCGAGCAAGCGGCCGGGGAACCGGGCGAAACTTGTCCATTTTTCGCGATTTCACAATGTCGCGTTTCCCATGTTAAACGAATGGCGCACGCGCGCACGCGCCTACACCGCACCGTCTAGGGGATCGTCACCAAAACTTGATACGACCTGTTGAATCACGAGTCCCAAAAGTCCTGAAAAAATCACCCTCATAACTCATCAGACGGCTGCACAGGAACCGATTTAGGGCGTCACCCAGGCGGCGGCGGGTCATCTTTTAGGATTTATAATATAGGGACTAGAGGGCCTGTATTGCGCGATGCGCAATTTATATAGCCAGCTAATTTATATATGCTAGTCATTTCCCGTATTCCGTATTCCGTATATCGTATTCCGTATTCAGTATCCCGTTCCCGTTCCCGTATCCCGTATCCCGTTCCCGTATACTGTTCCCGTATCCTGTTCCCGTATCCCGTTCCCGTATACCGTTCCCGTATACCGTTCCCGTATCCCGTTCCGTATCCCGTTCCGTATCCCGTTCCTGTATCTCGTTCCCGTATCTCGTTCCCGTATCCCGTATCCCGTTCTCGTATCCCGTTCCGTTATTCTGTTCCGGTATCCTGTTCCGGTATCCCGTTCCCGTATCCCGTTTCAGTATCTCATTCCCATATCCCGTTCCGGTATCCTGTTCCGGTATCCCGTTTCCGTATCCCGTTTCCGTATCTCGTTTCCGTTTCCCGTTCCCGTTTCCCGTTCCCGTATCCCATTCCTGTATCCCGTTCCCGTATCCCGTTCCCGTATCCCGTTCCCGTATCTCGTTCCCGTATCCCGTTCCCGTGTCCCGTTCTTGTATCCTGTTTCGGTATCCCGTACACGTACCCCATTCCCGTATCCCGTTCCTGTATCCCGTTCCCGTGTCCAGTTCACGTATCCCGTTCACGTATCCCGTTCACGTATCCCGTTTCCGTATCTCGTTTCCGTATCTCATTCCCGTATCCTGTATCCCGTTCCCATATCCCCTTTACGCATCCCGTCCCCGTATCCCGTTCCCATATCCCGTTCTCGTTCCTGTATCCCGTACCCGTGTCCCGTTTCCGTATCCTGTTACCCTATCCCGTTCTCGTATCTCGTTCCCGTATCTCGTTCCCGTATAACGTGCCCTATCCCGTTCCCGTATCCCATTTCCGTATCCCGTTCCCGTATCCCGTTCCTGTATCCCGTTCCAGTATCCGGTATCCCGTATCCGGTATCTCGTATCCCGTATCCCGCTCCCTCTCCAGTTCTTTTTCCCGTTCCCGTATCCCGTTTCCGTATCTCGTTTCCGTATCCCGTTCTCGTATCACGTTCCCGTATCCCGTTCCCGTATCTCGTTTCCCATTTACGTATCCCGTATCCCGTTCACGTATCCGATCCCGTATCCTTTATCCCGCTCCCGTATCCAGTTTCCAAATCCCCTTCCTGTTTCCCGTTCTCGTATCCCGTTCCGTATCCATTTCCCGTATATTGTATCCCGTGCTCGTATCCCGTTCCCGTATCCCGTTCCCGTATCCCGCTCCCGTATCCCGTTCCCGTATCCCGTTCCCGTATCCCGTTCCCGTATCCCGTTCCCGTATCCCGTTCCCGTATCCCGTTCCCGTATTATGATCCCGTATCCCGTTCCCGTATCCCGTATACCTTAATCAGCTTCCGTATCCAGTTCCCGTATACCGTTCCCGCATCCCGTTCCCGTATCCCGTTACCGTATCCCGTTCCCCTAACCCGTTCCCGTATCCCGTATCTCGTTCCCGTATCCTGTTCCCGTATCCCGTATTCCTTATCCCGTTCCCGTATCCCACTCCCGTATCCCGTACCCATATCCCATTTCCGTATCCCGTTCCTTTATCCCGTTCCCGTATCCCGTTCCCGTATTCCGTTCCCGTATCCCGTTCCCGTATCCCGTTCCCGTATCTCGTTCCCGTATCCCGTTCCCGTATCCAGTTCCCGTATCCCGCTCCCGTATCCCGTTGCCTATCCTGTTCCCGTATACCGTTCCGTATCCCATTCCGGTATTCCGTATCCAGTTCCCGTATCCTGTTCCTGTATCCCGTTTCCGTATCCCGTTACCCTATCCCGTTCCCGTATCCCGTTCTCGTATCCAATTCCGTATTCCGTTCCCGTATTCCGTTCCCGTATTCCGTTCCCGTATTCCGTTCCCGTATCCCGTATCCCATATCCTGTTCCCGTATCCCATTCCAATATCCCATTCCCGTATCCATTCCCGTATCCCATTCCCGTATCCCGTTGCAGTATCCCGTTCCAGTATCTCGTATCGCGCTCCCACTCCAGTCCCCGTTCCCGTATCCCGTTTCCGTATCTTGTTTTCGTATCCCATTCCCGTATCACGTTCTCGTATCACGTTCCTATATCACGTTCCCGTATCACGTTCCCGTATCCCGTTCCCGTATCCCGTTCCCGTATCCCGTTCCCGTATCCCGTTCCCGTATCCCGTTCCCGGATCCAGTTCCCGTTTCCCGTTCCCGTATCCCGCTCCCGTATTCCGCTCCCGTATCTTATTCCCGTATCCCGCTCCCGTAACCTATTCCCGTATCTAGTACACCGTTCCGATATCTCCTTACCATATCTAGTTACCGCATCTCATTCCCGTATCTCGTTCCAGCATCCCTTTCTCGTACCTAGTTTCCGTATCTTGTTGCCGTATTTCGTTCCCATATCTTCCTACCGTATGTCGTTCATGTGTCGCAGTCTCTGCCAAAACATTTTAGCGGTTTACATGCCTGAAATATGTCATCCGGCTTCAACACAATCTCCCCTGGAGGGAGGTGCGACGTCAGCTAGTCATGCGCTCATTGATGAATTTGACTGCAGCAGTGTCAATCTTGGGCACACTTAAACGATGCTATTTTATTCGACGAAATTATTTCGCAACGTTAGCGTCGGTAATCGTTTACGTTTGACTTCAGCATAAGTTACCTATGAGCGATTTACATAATATTTTGGGTGGATATAAGTCAGCAAGAACGGCGCTATCCGTCTGTGTAAATTTACCGGTCAAGTTTGTCCTCGTTTTGGGTGTTACGGCGGTGTGAAGGGTTAAATTGTCCAAAAATATTGCATTTCAACTTCAACGCCAAAATATTAGTCACACCGCTTTGAGTAACTCATATAATTTGAAGACGGTACTTGCGCCTGCAAAATGGTGCCCGGATCAGCGTTCTACGTCGAACGGTTTCCGAGCACCAATTTAAATCCTGAATATGCCAATTTTATCATGGAAGTGGTCACATTTTTGCACGTGGCACGCGCATCGCTCTGGACGACATCCTATACGCAAGGCCAATGGATTATTTATCACATAGTGTTGCTTGCATATCGCTGCGACTCTCGGTTGCCGAGCAAGCGGCCGGGGAACCGCGCGAAACTTGCCCTTTTTTCGCGATTTCACAATGTCGGGTTTCCCATGTTAAACGAATGGAGGACGCGCGCACGTGCCGACACCGCACCGTCGGTCGGATCGACACCAAAACTTGATACGACCTGTTGAATCACGGGACCCAAAAGTTCTGAAAAAATCACGTTCATAATTCATCAGACGACTGCACAGGAACCGATTTAGGGCGTCACTCGGGCGGCGGCGGCGGGTCATCTTTTAGGATTTATAATATAGGGACTAGATGGCCTTTATTGCGCGATGCGCAATTTATATAGCCAGCTTATTTATATATGCTAGCAGTTTCCAGTGTCTCGTATTCCGTATTCAGTATTCCGTATTCATTATTCCGTATTAATTATTCCGTATTCCGTATTCCGCATTCCGTATTCCGTATTCCGTATCTCGTATCTCGTATCTCGTATCTCGTATCTCGTATCTCGTATCTCGTATCTCGTATTCCGTATTCCGTATTCCGTATTCCGTATTCTGTATTACGTATTACGTATTACATATCTCGTTCCCCTATCCCGCATCTTGTTCCCGTATCTCGTTCCCGTATCTCGTTCCCGTATCCCGTTGCCGTATCCCGTTGCCGTATCCCGTTGCCGTATCCCGTTCCCGTATCCCGTTCCCGTATCCCGTTCCCGTATCCCGTTCCCGTATCCCGTTCCCGCATCCCGTCCCCGTATCCCGTTCCCGTATACCGTATTCCGTTCTCATATCCCGTTCCCGTTCCCGAATCCCGTTCCCGTATCTCGTTCCCGTATCCCGTTTCCGTATCCCGTTCCCGTATCCCATTCTCGTATCCCGTTCCCGTATCCCGTTCCCGTATCCCGTTCCCGTATCCCGTTCCGGTATCCCGTTCCCGTATCCCGTTCCCGTATCCCGTTCCAGTATCCCGTTCCCGTATCCGGTATCCCGTATCCCGTTCCCGTATACCGTATCCCGTATCCCGTGTCCCGCTCCCTCTCCAGTTCCCGTTCCCGTTCACGTTCCCGTATCCCGTTTCCGTATCTCGTTTCCGCATCCCGTTCCCGTATCACCTTCCCGTATCACGTTACCGTATCCCGTTCCCGTATCCCGTATCCCGTTCCCGTACCCCGTATCTCGTTTCCCGTTTCCGTATCTCGTATCCCATTCACGTATCGGATCCCGTATCCTTTATCCCGCTCCCGTATCCAGTTTCCGAATCCGCTTCCTGTTTCCCGTTCCCGTATCCCGTTCCGTATCCAGTTCCCGTATATTGTATCCCGTGCTCGTATCCCGTTCCCGTATCCCGTTCCCGTATCCCGTTCCCGTATCCCGTTCCCGTATCCCGTTCCCGTATCTTGTTCCCGTATCCCGTTGCCGTATCCCGTTTCCCCGTTCCTGTATCCCGTTCCTGTATCCCGTTCCCGTATCTCGTTCCCGTATCCCGTTCCCGAATCCCGTATCCCGTATCCCGTATCCCGTTTCCGTATCCTGTAACCGTATCCCGTTCCCGTATCCCGTTCCGGTATCCCGTTCCCGCATTCCGTTCCAGAATTCCGTTCCCGTATCCCGCTGGCGTATCCCGTTCCCGTATTTCCTTCCCGTATCCCGTTCCCGCAACCCGTTCCCGTATCCCGTTCCCGTATCCTGCTCCCGTATCCTGTTCCCGTATCCTGTTCCCGTATCCTGTTCCCGTATCCTGTTCCCGTATCCTGTTCCCGTATCCCGTTTTGTATTCCGTACCTGTATCTCGCTCCCGTATCTCGTTCCCGTATCCCGTATCCCGTTCCCGTATCCCGTTCCGGTATCCTGTTCCGGTGTCATGTTCTGGTATCCTGTGCCGGTATCCTGTTCCGGTATCCTGTTCCGGTATCCTGTTACGGTATCCTGTTCCGGTATCCTGTTCCCGTATCCTGTTCCGGTATCCTGCTCCGATCCCGTTTCTGTATGCCGTTTCAGTATCCCATTCCCGTATCCCGTATCCCGTTCCGGTATTCTGTTCCGGTATCCTGTTCCGGCATCCTGTTCCGGTATCCTGTTCCGGTATCCTGTTCCGGTGTCCTGTTCCGGTATCCTGTGCCGGTATCCCGTTCCAGTATCCCGTTTCCGTATCCCGTTTCCGTATATCGTTTCCCGTTCCCGTATCCCGTTCCCGTATCCCGTTCCCGTATCCCGTTCCCGTATCCCGTTCCCGTATCCCGTTCCCGTATCCCGTTCCCGTATCCCGTTCCCGTATCCCCTTCCCGTATCCCGTTCCCGTATCACCTTCCCGTATCCCGTATCCCGTATCCCGTGTCCCGTTCTTGTATCCTGTTTTCGTATCCCGTTCCCGTATTCCGTACCCGTACCCCATTCTCGTATCCCGTTCCTGTATCCCGTTCCCGTGTCCCGTTCACGTATCCGTTCACATATCCCGTTTCTGTATCCCATTCTCGTATCCCCTTCCCATATCCCCTTCCCGTATCCCATTCTCGTATCCCGTTCCCGTATCCCGTTCCCGTATCCCGTTCCCGTATCCCGTTCCCGTACCCCGTTCCCGTATCCCGTTCCCGTATCCCGTTCCCGTACCCCTTCCCGCATCCCGTCCCCGTATCCCGTTCACGTATCCCGTATTTCGTTCTTATATCCCATTCCCGTTCCCGTATCCCGTTCCCGTATCCCGTTCCCGTATCCCGTTTCCGTATTCCGTTTCCGTATCCTGTTACCTTATCCCGTTCCCGTATTCCGTTCTCGTATCACGTTCCCGTATCCCGTTCCCGTATAACGTGCCCTATCCCGTATCCCGTTCCCGTATCCAGTATCCCATTCCCGTATCCCGTTCCCGTATCCCGTTCCCGTATCCCGTTCCCGTATCCCGTTCCCGTATCCCGTTCCGGTATCCCATTCCCGTATCCCGTTCCCGTATCCCGTTCCAGTATCCCGTTCCCGTATCCGGTATCCCGTATCCCGTTCCCGTATACCGTATCCCGTATCCCGTGTCCCGCTCCCTCTCCAGTTCCCGTTCCCGTTCACGTTCCCGTATCCCGTTTCCGTATTTCGTTTCCGCATCCGGTTCCCGTATCACGTTCCCGTATCACGTTACCGTATCCAGTTCCCGTATCCCGTATCCCGTTCCCGTACCCCGTATCTCGTTTCCCGTTTCCGTATCTCGTATCCCATTCACGTATCTGATCCCGTATCCTTTATCCCGCTCCCGTATCCAGTTTCCGAATCCGCTTCCTGTTTCCCGTTCCCGTATCCCGTTCCGTATCCAGTTCCCGTATATTGTATCCCGTGCTCGTATCCCGTTCCCGTATCCCGTTCCCGTATCCCGTTCCCGTATCCCGTTCCAATATCCCGTTCCCGTATCCCGTTCCCGTATCCCGTTCCCGTATCCCGTTCCCGTATCCCGTTCCCGGATCCCGTTCCCGTATCCCGTTCCCGTATCCCGTTCCCGTATCCCGTTCCCGTATCCCGTATCCCGTTTTCGTATCCCGTTTTCGTATCCCGTTCCCGTATCACGTTTCCTATCCCGTTCCCGTATCCCGTTCCCGTATCCCGTTCCCGTATCCCGTTCCCGTATCCCGTTCCCGTATCCCGTTCCCGTATCCCGTTCCCGTATCCCGTTCCCGTATCCCGTTCCAGTATCCCGTTCCAGTATTCCTTTCCCGTATCCCGTTCCCGTATCCCGTTCCCGTATCCCGTTCCCGTATCCCGTTCCCGTGTCCCGTTCCCGTATCCCGTTCCCGTATCCCGTTCCCGTATCCCGTTCCCGTATCCCGTTTCCGTATCCCTTCCCTATCTCGTTCCCTATCCCGTATCCCGTTCCCGTATCCCATTCCCGTATCCGGTATCCCGTATCCCGTTCTTCTTTCTGTATCTCGTTCACGTATCCCGTTCTCATATCTTGTTCCCATATCCTGTTCCCGTATCCCGTTCCCGTATCCCGTTCCCGTATCCCGTATCACGTTCCCGTATCCCGTTCCCGTATCCCGTTCCCGTATCCCGTTCCCGTATCCCGTTCCCGTATCCCGTTCCCGTATCCCGTTCCCGTATCCCCTTCCCGTATCCCGTTCCCGTATCCCGTTCCCGTATCCCGTTCCCGTATCCCGTTCCCGTATCCCGTTCCGTATCCCGTTCCCGTATCCTGTTCCCATATCCAGTTTCCATATCCCGTTCCCGTATCTCGTATCCCGTTCCCGTATCCCGTTCCCGTATCCTGTTAGCGTATCCCGATCCCGTATCCCGTTCTCTTATCCCGCTCCCGTATCCCGCTCCCGTATCCCGATCCCGTATCCCGCTCCCGTATATCGCTCCTGTATCACGTTCCCTTATCCCGCTCCCGTATCCTGATCCCGTATCCCGATCTCGTATCCCACTCCCGTATCCCGCTCCCGTATCCCGCTCCCGTAACCCGCTCCCGTATCTCATTCCCATATCTCGTACACCGTTCCGATATCTCCTTACCATATCTAGTTAACGTATCTCATTCCCGTATCCTGTTCCCGTATCTCGTTCCAGCATCACTTTGTCGTACCCAGTTTCCGTATCTTGTTGCCGCATTTCGCTCCCATATCTTCTTACCGTATCTCGTTCCCGTGTCGCAGTCTCTGCCAAAACATTTTAGCGGTTTACATGCCTGAAATATGTCAACCGGCTTCAACAAAATCTCCCCGGGAGGGAGGTGCGACGTCTGCTAGTCATGCGCTCATTGATGAATTCGACTGCGGCAGTGTCAGTCTTGGGCAAACTTAAACGATGCTATTTTATTCGACGCAATTATTTCCCAACGTTAGCGTTGGTAATCGTTTACGTTTGACTTCAGCATAAGTTACTTATGAGCGATTTGCATAATATTTTGGGTGGATATAGGTCAGCAAGAACGGCGCTATCCGTCTGTGTAAATTTTCCGGATAAGTTTGTCCTCCTTTTGGGGGTTACGGCGGTGTGAAGGATTAAATTGTCCAAAAATATAGCATTTCAAATCCCACTCCAAAATATTAGTCGCACAGCTTTGAGTAACACATATAATTTGAAGATGGTCGCTGCGCCTGCAAAATGGTGCCCGGTTCAGCCTTTTACGTCGAACGGTTTCCGAGCACCAATTTAAATCCTGAATATGCCAATTTTATCATGAAAGTGGTCACAACTTTGCACGTGGCACGCACATCGCCCTGGACGACATCCTATACGCAAGTCCAATCGATTATCTATCACATAGTGTTGCTCGCATATCGCTGCGAATCTCGGTTGCCGAGCAAGCGGCCGGGGAACCGGGCGAAACTTGCCCATTTTTCGCGATTTTTCAATGTCGCGTTTCCCATGTTAAACGAATGGCGCACGCGCGCACGTGCCGACACCGCACCGTCGGTCGGATCGACATTAAAACTTGATACGATCTGTTGAATCACGGGACCCAAAAGTCCTGAAAAAAATATCCTGGTAACTCATTAGACGGCTGCACAAGAACCGATTTAGGGCGTCACTCCGGCGGCGGCGGCGGCGGCGGCGGGCGGGTCATCTTTTAGGATTTACTAGATGGCCTTTATTGCGCGATGCGCAATTTATATAGCCAGCTAATTTATACATGCTAGCCGTTTCCCGTATCTCGTATTCCGTATTCAGTATTCGGTATTCCTTATTCCGTATTCCGTAGTCCGTAGTCCGTAGTCCGTATGTCGTATTCCGTACCCCGTTCCCGTTCTTGTATCCCGTTCCCGTCTCCCGTCTCCCGTTCCCGTATCCTGTTCCCGTATCCCGTTCCCGTATCCCGTTCCCGTATCCCGTTACCGTATCCCGTTACCGTATCCCGTTACCGTATCCCGTTACCGTATCCCGTTACCGTATCCCGTTACCGTATCCCGTTACCGTATCCCGTTACCGTATCCTGTTCCCTTATCCAATTCCCGTATCCGGTTCCCGTATTTGGTTCCCGTATCTGGTTCCCGTATCCGGTTCCCGTATCCCGTTCCCGTATCCCGTTCCCGTATCCCGTTCCCGTATCCCGTTCCCGTATGTCGTTCCATTATCCCGTTCCAGTATCCCGTTCTCGTTCCCGTATCCCGTTCCCGTATCCCGTTCCCGTATCCCGTATCCCGTTCCCGTATCCCGTTCCCGTATCCCGTTCGCGTATCCCGATCCCGTTCCCGTATCCTATTCCCGTAAACCGTATCCCGTATCCCGTTCCCGTATCCCGTTCCCGTATCCTGTTCCCGTATCCCGTTCCCGTATCCCGTTCCCGTATCCCGTTCCCGTATCCCGTTCCCGTATCCCGTTCCCGTATCCCGTTCGCGTATCCCGTTCCCGTATCCCGTTCCCGTATCCCGTTCCCGTATCCCGTTCCCGTATCCCGTTCCCGTATCCCGATCCCGTTCCCGTATCATGCAACTGTATCCCTTTCTCTTATCTCGTTCCCGTATCCCGTTCCCGTATCCCGTTCCCATATCCCGTTCCCGTATCCTGTTCCCGTATCCTATTCCCGTATCCCTTTCCCGTATCCCGTTCGCGTATCCCGTTCCCGTATCCCGTTCCCGTATCCCGTTCCCGTATCCCGTATCCCTTTCCCGTATCGCGTTCCCGTATACCGTTCCGTATCCCATTCCCGTATTCCGTATCCCGTTCCCGTATCCCGTTCCCGTATCCAGTGCCCGTATCCCGTTCCCGTATCCCGTTCCCGTATCCAGTTCCCGTATCCCGTTCCCGTATCCCGTTCCCGTATCCCGTTCCCGTATCCCGTTCCCGTATCCCGTTCCCGTATCCCGTTCCTTTATCCCGTTCCCGTATCCCGTTTCCGTATCCCTTTACCCTATCCCGTTCCCGCATCCCGTTCCCGTATCCCGTTCCCCTATCTCGTTCCCGTATCCAGTTCCCGTATTCCGTTCCCGTATTCCGTTCCCGTATTCCGTTCCCGTATTCCGTTCCCGTATTCCGTTCCCGTATTCTGTTCCCGTATCCCGTTCCCGTATCCCATATCATGTTCCCGTATCCCATTCCCGTATCCCATTCCCGTATCCCATTCCCGTATCCCATTTCCGTATCCCATTTCCGTATCCCATTCCCGTATCCCATTCCTGTATCCCATTCCCGTATCCCATTCCCGTATCCCATTCCCGTACCCGTTGCTGTATCCCATTCCTGTATCCCGTTGCCGTATCCCGTTCCAGTATCCCGTATCGGGCTCCCACTCCAGTCCCCGTTCTCGTATCCCGTTTCCGTATCTTGTTTCCGTATCCCATTCCCGTATCACGTTCCCGTATCACGTTCCTGTATCCCGTTCCCGTATCCCGTTCCCGTATCCCGTTCCCGTATCTCGTTCCCGTATCCCGTTCCCGTATCCCGTTCCCGTATCCCGTTCCCGTAGCCCGTTCCCGTAGCCCGTTCCCGTGACCCGTTCCCGTATGCCGCTCCTGTATCTTATTCCCGTATCTAGTACACCGTTCCGATATCTCCTTACCATATCTAGTTACCGTATCTCATTCCCGTATCGTGTTCTCGTATCTCGTTCCAGCATCCCTTTCCGTACCCAGTTCCGTATCTTGTTGTCGTATTTCGTTCCCATATCTTCTTACCGTATCTTGTTCCCGTGTCGCAGTCTCTGCCAAAACATTTTAGCGGTTTACATGCCTGACATATGTCAACCGGCTTCAACAAAATCTCCCCGGGAGGGAGGTGCGACGTCTGCTAGTCATGCGCTCATTGATGAATTTGACTGCGGCAGTGGCAGTCTTGGTCAAACTTAAACGACGCTATTTTATTCGACGCAATTATTTTGCAACGTTAGCGTCGGTAATCGTTTACGTTTGACTTCAGCATAAGTTCCCTATTAGCGATTTACAGAATATTTTGGATGGATATAGGTCAGCAAGAACAGTGCTATCCTTCTGTGCAAATTTGCCGGTCAAGTTTGTCCTCGTTTTGGGTGTTACGGCGGTGTGAAGGATTGCATTGTCCAAAAATATTGCATTTCAACTTCAACTCCAAAATATTAGTCACACAGCTTTGAGTAACACATCTAATTTGAAGACGGTCGCTGCGCCTGCAAAATGGTGCCCGGTTCAGCCTTCTACGTCGAACGGTTTCCGAGCACCATTTGTAATCCTGAATATGCCAATTTTATCATGAAAGTGGTCACACCTTTGCACGTGGCACGCGCATCGCTCTGGCCAACATCCTATACGCAAGGCCAATCGATTATCTATCACATAGTGTTGCTCGCATATCGCTGCGATTCTCGGTTGCCGAGCAAGCGGCCGGGGAACCGGGCGAAACTTGCCCGATTTTCGCGATTTCACAATGTCGCGTTTCCCATGTTAAACGAATAGCGCACGCGCGCACGTGCCGACGCCGCACCGTCGGTCGGATCAACACCAAAACTTGATACGACCTGTTGAATCACGGGACGCAAAAGTCCTGAAAAAATCCTCCTCATAACTCATCAGACGACTGCACAGGAACCGATTTAGGGCGTCACACCGGCGGCGGCGGCGGCGGCGGCGGCGGCGGGTCATCCTTTAGGATTTATAATATAGGGACTAGATAATATAGAGACTAGATGGCCTTTATTGCGCGATGCGCAATTTATATAGCCAGCTAATTTATATATGCTAGCCGTTTCCCGTATCTCGTATTCCGTATTCAGTATTCGATATTCCGTATTCCTTATTCCGTATTCCGTATTCCGTATTCCGTAGCCGTATGTCCTATTCCGTATCCCGTTCCCGTTCTTGTATCCCGTTCCCGTCTCCCTTTCCCGTATCCTGTCCCCGTATCCCGTTCCCGTATCCCGTTCCCGTATCCCGTTACCGTATCCCGTTACCGTATCCCGTTACCGTATCCCGTTACCGTATCCCGTTACCGTATCCCGTTACCGTATCCCATTCCCGTATCTCGTTCCCGTATCCCGTTCCCGTATCCTGTTCCCGTATCCCGTTCCCGTTTCCCGTTCCCGTATCTGGTTCCCGTATCCGGTTCCCGTATCCGGTTCCCGTATCCGGTTCCCGTATCCGGTTCCCGTATCCCGTATCCCGTTCCCGTATCCGTTCCCGTATCCCGTTCCCGTATCCCGTTCCCGTATCCCGTTCCCGTATCCCGTTCCCGTATCATGCAACTGTATCCCGTTCTCGTATCCCGTTCCCGTATCCCGTTTTTGTATCCCGTTCCCATATCCCGTTCCCGTATCCTGTTCCCGTATCCCGTTCCCGTATCCCGTTCCCGTATCCCGTTCCCGTATCCCGTTCCCGTATCCCGTTCCCGTATCCCGTATCCCGTTCCCGTATCCCGTTCTCGTATCCCGTTTCCGTATCTCTGTACCCTATCCCGTTCCTGCATCCCGTTCCCGTATCCCGTTCCCCTATCTCGTTCTCGTTTCCAGTTCCCGTATTCCGTTCCCGCATTCCGTTCTCGTATTCCGTTCCCGTATTCCGTTCCCGTATTCTGTTCCCGTATTCTGTTCCCGTAAATCGTTCCCGTATCCCGTTCCCGTATCCCATATCATGTTCCCGTATCCCATTCCCGTATCCCATTCCCGTATCCCATTCCCGTATCCCATTCCCGTATCCCATTCCCGTATCCCATTCCCGTATCCCATTCCCGTATCCCATTCCCGTATCCCATTCCCGTATCACATTCCCGTATCCGATTCCCGTATCCCATTCCCGTATCCGATTCCCGTATCCCATTCCCGTATCCCATTCCCGTATCCCATTCCCGTATCCCGTTACCGTATCCCTTTCCCGTATCTCATTCCCGTATCCCGTTCCCGTATCCTGTTCTCGTATCCCGTTCCCGTTTCCCGTTCCCGTATCTGGTTCCCGTATCCGTTTCCCGTATCCGGTTCCCGTATCCGGTTCCTGTATCCGGTTCCCGTATCCGGTTCCCGTATCCGGTTCCCGTATCCGGTTCCCGTATCCGGTTCCCGTATCCCGTTCCCGTATCCCGTTCCCGTATCCCGTTCCCGTATACCGTTCCCGTATCCCGTTCCCGTATCCCGTTCCCGTATCCCGTTCCCGTATCACGTTCCGTATCCCGTTCCTGTATCCCGTTCCTGTATCCCGTTCCTGTATCCCGTTCCTGTATCCCGTTCCTGTATCCCGTCCCAGTATCCCGTATCCCGTTCCCGTATCCCGTATACCGTTACCGTATCCCTTAATCAGTTCCCGTATCCAGTTTCCGTATCACGTTCCCGTAACCCGTTCCCGTGTCCCGTGCCCGTATCCCGTTCCCGTATCCCGTTCCCGTATCCCGTTCCCGGATCCCGTATCCCGTTCCCGTATCCCGTTCCCGTATCCCGTTTCCGTATCTCTGTACCCTATCCCGTTCCTGCATCCCGTTCCCGTATCCCGTTCCCCTATCTCGTTCTCGTTTCCAGTTCCCGTATTCCGTTCCCGCATTCCGTTCTCGTATTCCGTTCCCGTATTCCGTTCCCGTATTCTGTTCCCGTATTCTGTTCCCGTAACTCGTTCCCGTATCCCGTTCCCGTATCCCATATCATGTTCCCGTATCCCATTCCCGTATCCCATTCCCGTATCCCATTCCCGTATCCCATTTCCGTATCCCATTCCCGTATCCCATTCCTGTATCCCATTCCCGTATCCCATTCCCGTATCCCATTCCCGTATCCCATTCCTGTATCCCATTCCCGTATCCCATTCCCGTATCCGATTCCCGTATCCCATTCCCGTATCCGATTCCCGTATCCCATTCCCGTATCCCATTCCCGTATCCCATTCCCGTATCCCATTCCCGTATCCCGTTACCGTATCCCTTTCCCGTATCTCGTTCCCGTATCCCGTTCCCGTATCCTGTTCCCGTATCCCGTTCCCATTTCCCGTTCCCGTATCTGGTTCCCGTATCCGGTTCCCGTATCCGGTTCCCGTATCCGGTTCCCGTATCCGGTTCCCGTATCCGGTTCCCTTATCCCGTTCCCGTATCCGTTCCCGTATCCCGTTCCCGTATCCCGTTCCCGTATCCCGTTCCCGTATCATGCAACTGTATCCCGTTCTCGTATCCCGTTCCCGTATCCCGTTTTTGTATCCCGTTCCCATATCCCGTTCCCGTATCCTGTTCCCGTATCCCGTTCCCGTATCCCGTTCTCGTATCCCGTTCCCGTATCCCGTTCCCGTATCCCGTTCCCGTATCCCGTATCCCGTTCCCGTATCCCGTTCCCGTATCCCGTTTCCGTATCTCTGTACCCTATCCCGTTCCTGCATCCCGTTCCCGTATCCCGTTCCCCTATCTCGTTCTCGTTTCCAGTTCCCGTATTCCGTTCCCGCATTCCGTTCTCGTATTCCGTTCCCGTATTCCGTTCCCGTATTCTGTTCCCGTATTCTGTTCCCGTAAATCGTTCCCGTATCCCGTTCCCGTATCCCATATCATGTTCCCGTATCCCATTCCCGTATCCCATTCCCGTATCCCATTCCCGTATCCCATTCCCGTATCCCATTCCCGTATCCCATTCCCGTATCCCATTCCCGTATCCCATTCCCGTATCCCATTCCCGTATCACATTCCCGTATCCGATTCCCGTATCCCATTCCCGTATCCGATTCCCGTATCCCATTCCCGTATCCCATTCCCGTATCCCATTCCCGTATCCCGTTACCGTATCCCTTTCCCGTATCTCATTCCCGTATCCCGTTCCCGTATCCTGTTCTCGTATCCCGTTCCCGTTTCCCGTTCCCGTATCTGGTTCCCGTATCCGTTTCCCGTATCCGGTTCCCGTATCCGGTTCCCGCATCCGGTTCCCGTATCCCGTTCCCGTATCCCGTTCGCGTATCCCGTTCCCGTATCCCGTTCCCGTATCCCGTTCCCGTATCCCGTATCCCTTTCCCGTATCGCGTTCCCGTATACCGTTCCGTATCCCATTCCCGTATTCCGTATCCCGTTCCCGTATCCCGTTCCCGTATCCAGTGCCCGTATCCCGTTCCCGTATCCCGTTCCCGTATCCAGTTCCCGTATCCCGTTCCCGTATCCCGTTCCCGTATCCCGTTCCCGTATCCCGTTCCCGTATCCCGTTCCCGTATCCCGTTCCTTTATCCCGTTCCCGTATCCCGTTTCCGTATCCCTTTACCCTATCCCGTTCCCGCATCCCGTTCCCGTATCCCGTTCCCCTATCTCGTTCCCGTATCCAGTTCCCGTATTCCGTTCCCGTATTCCGTTCCCGTATTCCGTTCCCGTATTCCGTTCCCGTATTCCGTTCCCGTATTCTGTTCCCGTATCCCGTTCCCGTATCCCATATCATGTTCCCGTATCCCATTCCCGTATCCCATTCCCGTATCCCATTCCCGTATCCCATTTCCGTATCCCATTTCCGTATCCCATTCCCGTATCCCATTCCTGTATCCCATTCCCGTATCCCATTCCCGTATCCCATTCCCGTACCCGTTGCTGTATCCCATTCCTGTATCCCGTTGCCGTATCCCGTTCCAGTATCCCGTATCGGGCTCCCACTCCAGTCCCCGTTCTCGTATCCCGTTTCCGTATCTTGTTTCCGTATCCCATTCCCGTATCACGTTCCCGTATCACGTTCCTGTATCCCGTTCCCGTATCCCGTTCCCGTATCCCGTTCCCGTATCTCGTTCCCGTATCCCGTTCCCGTATCCCGTTCCCGTATCCCGTTCCCGTAGCCCGTTCCCGTAGCCCGTTCCCGTGACCCGTTCCCGTATGCCGCTCCTGTATCTTATTCCCGTATCTAGTACACCGTTCCGATATCTCCTTACCATATCTAGTTACCGTATCTCATTCCCGTATCGTGTTCTCGTATCTCGTTCCAGCATCCCTTTCCGTACCCAGTTCCGTATCTTGTTGTCGTATTTCGTTCCCATATCTTCTTACCGTATCTTGTTCCCGTGTCGCAGTCTCTGCCAAAACATTTTAGCGGTTTACATGCCTGACATATGTCAACCGGCTTCAACAAAATCTCCCCGGGAGGGAGGTGCGACGTCTGCTAGTCATGCGCTCATTGATGAATTTGACTGCGGCAGTGGCAGTCTTGGTCAAACTTAAACGACGCTATTTTATTCGACGCAATTATTTTGCAACGTTAGCGTCGGTAATCGTTTACGTTTGACTTCAGCATAAGTTCCCTATTAGCGATTTACAGAATATTTTGGATGGATATAGGTCAGCAAGAACAGTGCTATCCTTCTGTGCAAATTTGCCGGTCAAGTTTGTCCTCGTTTTGGGTGTTACGGCGGTGTGAAGGATTGCATTGTCCAAAAATATTGCATTTCAACTTCAACTCCAAAATATTAGTCACACAGCTTTGAGTAACACATCTAATTTGAAGACGGTCGCTGCGCCTGCAAAATGGTGCCCGGTTCAGCCTTCTACGTCGAACGGTTTCCGAGCACCATTTGTAATCCTGAATATGCCAATTTTATCATGAAAGTGGTCACACCTTTGCACGTGGCACGCGCATCGCTCTGGCCAACATCCTATACGCAAGGCCAATCGATTATCTATCACATAGTGTTGCTCGCATATCGCTGCGATTCTCGGTTGCCGAGCAAGCGGCCGGGGAACCGGGCGAAACTTGCCCGATTTTCGCGATTTCACAATGTCGCGTTTCCCATGTTAAACGAATAGCGCACGCGCGCACGTGCCGACGCCGCACCGTCGGTCGGATCAACACCAAAACTTGATACGACCTGTTGAATCACGGGACGCAAAAGTCCTGAAAAAATCCTCCTCATAACTCATCAGACGACTGCACAGGAACCGATTTAGGGCGTCACACCGGCGGCGGCGGCGGCGGCGGCGGCGGCGGGTCATCCTTTAGGATTTATAATATAGGGACTAGATAATATAGAGACTAGATGGCCTTTATTGCGCGATGCGCAATTTATATAGCCAGCTAATTTATATATGCTAGCCGTTTCCCGTATCTCGTATTCCGTATTCAGTATTCGATATTCCGTATTCCTTATTCCGTATTCCGTATTCCGTATTCCGTAGCCGTATGTCCTATTCCGTATCCCGTTCCCGTTCTTGTATCCCGTTCCCGTCTCCCTTTCCCGTATCCTGTCCCCGTATCCCGTTCCCGTATCCCGTTCCCGTATCCCGTTACCGTATCCCGTTACCGTATCCCGTTACCGTATCCCGTTACCGTATCCCGTTACCGTATCCCGTTACCGTATCCCATTCCCGTATCTCGTTCCCGTATCCCGTTCCCGTATCCTGTTCCCGTATCCCGTTCCCGTTTCCCGTTCCCGTATCTGGTTCCCGTATCCGGTTCCCGTATCCGGTTCCCGTATCCGGTTCCCGTATCCGGTTCCCGTATCCCGTATCCCGTTCCCGTATCCGTTCCCGTATCCCGTTCCCGTATCCCGTTCCCGTATCCCGTTCCCGTATCCCGTTCCCGTATCATGCAACTGTATCCCGTTCTCGTATCCCGTTCCCGTATCCCGTTTTTGTATCCCGTTCCCATATCCCGTTCCCGTATCCTGTTCCCGTATCCCGTTCCCGTATCCCGTTCCCGTATCCCGTTCCCGTATCCCGTTCCCGTATCCCGTTCCCGTATCCCGTATCCCGTTCCCGTATCCCGTTCTCGTATCCCGTTTCCGTATCTCTGTACCCTATCCCGTTCCTGCATCCCGTTCCCGTATCCCGTTCCCCTATCTCGTTCTCGTTTCCAGTTCCCGTATTCCGTTCCCGCATTCCGTTCTCGTATTCCGTTCCCGTATTCCGTTCCCGTATTCTGTTCCCGTATTCTGTTCCCGTAAATCGTTCCCGTATCCCGTTCCCGTATCCCATATCATGTTCCCGTATCCCATTCCCGTATCCCATTCCCGTATCCCATTCCCGTATCCCATTCCCGTATCCCATTCCCGTATCCCATTCCCGTATCCCATTCCCGTATCCCATTCCCGTATCCCATTCCCGTATCACATTCCCGTATCCGATTCCCGTATCCCATTCCCGTATCCGATTCCCGTATCCCATTCCCGTATCCCATTCCCGTATCCCATTCCCGTATCCCGTTACCGTATCCCTTTCCCGTATCTCATTCCCGTATCCCGTTCCCGTATCCTGTTCTCGTATCCCGTTCCCGTTTCCCGTTCCCGTATCTGGTTCCCGTATCCGTTTCCCGTATCCGGTTCCCGTATCCGGTTCCTGTATCCGGTTCCCGTATCCGGTTCCCGTATCCGGTTCCCGTATCCGGTTCCCGTATCCGGTTCCCGTATCCCGTTCCCGTATCCCGTTCCCGTATCCCGTTCCCGTATACCGTTCCCGTATCCCGTTCCCGTATCCCGTTCCCGTATCCCGTTCCCGTATCACGTTCCGTATCCCGTTCCTGTATCCCGTTCCTGTATCCCGTTCCTGTATCCCGTTCCTGTATCCCGTTCCTGTATCCCGTCCCAGTATCCCGTATCCCGTTCCCGTATCCCGTATACCGTTACCGTATCCCTTAATCAGTTCCCGTATCCAGTTTCCGTATCACGTTCCCGTAACCCGTTCCCGTGTCCCGTGCCCGTATCCCGTTCCCGTATCCCGTTCCCGTATCCCGTTCCCGGATCCCGTATCCCGTTCCCGTATCCCGTTCCCGTATCCCGTTTCCGTATCTCTGTACCCTATCCCGTTCCTGCATCCCGTTCCCGTATCCCGTTCCCCTATCTCGTTCTCGTTTCCAGTTCCCGTATTCCGTTCCCGCATTCCGTTCTCGTATTCCGTTCCCGTATTCCGTTCCCGTATTCTGTTCCCGTATTCTGTTCCCGTAACTCGTTCCCGTATCCCGTTCCCGTATCCCATATCATGTTCCCGTATCCCATTCCCGTATCCCATTCCCGTATCCCATTCCCGTATCCCATTTCCGTATCCCATTCCCGTATCCCATTCCTGTATCCCATTCCCGTATCCCATTCCCGTATCCCATTCCCGTATCCCATTCCTGTATCCCATTCCCGTATCCCATTCCCGTATCCGATTCCCGTATCCCATTCCCGTATCCGATTCCCGTATCCCATTCCCGTATCCCATTCCCGTATCCCATTCCCGTATCCCATTCCCGTATCCCGTTACCGTATCCCTTTCCCGTATCTCGTTCCCGTATCCCGTTCCCGTATCCTGTTCCCGTATCCCGTTCCCATTTCCCGTTCCCGTATCTGGTTCCCGTATCCGGTTCCCGTATCCGGTTCCCGTATCCGGTTCCCGTATCCGGTTCCCGTATCCGGTTCCCTTATCCCGTTCCCGTATCCGTTCCCGTATCCCGTTCCCGTATCCCGTTCCCGTATCCCGTTCCCGTATCATGCAACTGTATCCCGTTCTCGTATCCCGTTCCCGTATCCCGTTTTTGTATCCCGTTCCCATATCCCGTTCCCGTATCCTGTTCCCGTATCCCGTTCCCGTATCCCGTTCTCGTATCCCGTTCCCGTATCCCGTTCCCGTATCCCGTTCCCGTATCCCGTATCCCGTTCCCGTATCCCGTTCCCGTATCCCGTTTCCGTATCTCTGTACCCTATCCCGTTCCTGCATCCCGTTCCCGTATCCCGTTCCCCTATCTCGTTCTCGTTTCCAGTTCCCGTATTCCGTTCCCGCATTCCGTTCTCGTATTCCGTTCCCGTATTCCGTTCCCGTATTCTGTTCCCGTATTCTGTTCCCGTAAATCGTTCCCGTATCCCGTTCCCGTATCCCATATCATGTTCCCGTATCCCATTCCCGTATCCCATTCCCGTATCCCATTCCCGTATCCCATTCCCGTATCCCATTCCCGTATCCCATTCCCGTATCCCATTCCCGTATCCCATTCCCGTATCCCATTCCCGTATCACATTCCCGTATCCGATTCCCGTATCCCATTCCCGTATCCGATTCCCGTATCCCATTCCCGTATCCCATTCCCGTATCCCATTCCCGTATCCCGTTACCGTATCCCTTTCCCGTATCTCATTCCCGTATCCCGTTCCCGTATCCTGTTCTCGTATCCCGTTCCCGTTTCCCGTTCCCGTATCTGGTTCCCGTATCCGTTTCCCGTATCCGGTTCCCGTATCCGGTTCCCGCATCCGGTTCCCGTATCCCGTTCCCGTATCCCGTTCCCGTATCCCGTTCCCGTATCCCGTTCCCGTATCCCGTTCCCGTATACCGTTCCCGTATCCCGTTCCCGTATCCCGTTCCCGTATCCCGTTCCCGTATCACGTTCCGTATCCCGCTCCTGTATCCCGTTCCTGTATCCCGTTCCTGTATCCCGTTCCTGTATCCCGTTCCTGTATCCCGTCCCAGTATCCCGTATCCCGTTCCCGTATCCCGTATACCGTTACCGTATCCCTTAATCAGTTCCCGTATCCAGTTTCCGTATCACGTTCCCGTAACCCGTTCCCGTGTCCCGTGCCCGTATCCCGTTCCCGTATCCCGTTCCCGTATCCCGTTCCCGGATCCCGTATCCCGTTCCCGTATCCCGTTCCCGTATCCCGTTTCCGTATCTCTGTACCCTATCCCGTTCCTGCATCCCGTTCCCGTATCCCGTTCCCCTATCTCGTTCTCGTTTCCAGTTCCCGTATTCCGTTCCCGTATTCCGTTCCCGTATTCTGTTCCCGTATTCTGTTCCCGTAACTCGTTCCCGTATCCCGTTCCCGTATCCCATATCATGTTCCCGTATCCCATTCCCGTATCCCATTCCCGTATCCCATTCCCGTATCCCATTCCCGTATCCCATTCCCGTATCCCATTCCCGTATCCCATTCCTGTATCCCATTCCCGTATCCCATTCCCGTATCCGATTCCCGTATCACATTCCCGTATCCGATTCCCGTATCCCATTCCCGTATCCCATTCCCGTATCCCATTCCCGTATCCCATTCCCGTATCCCGTTACCGTATCCCTTTCCCGTATCTCGTTCCCGTATCCCGTTCCCGTATCCTGTTCCCGTATCCCGTTCCCATTTCCCGTTCCCGTATCTGGTTCCCGTATCCGGTTCCCGTATCCGGTTCCCGTATCCGGTTCCCGTATCCGGTTCCCGTATCCGGTTCCCGTATCCGGTTCCCGTATCCGGTTCCCGTATCCCGTTCCCGTATCCGTTCCCGTATCCCGTTCCCGTATCCCGTTCCCGTATCCCGTTCCCGTATCCCGTTCCCGTATCATGCAACTGTATCCCGTTCTCGTATCCCGTTCCCGTATCCCGTTTTTGTATCCCGTTCCCATATCCCGTTCCCGTATCCTGTTCCCGTATCCCGTTCCCGTATCCCGTTCCCGTATCCCGTTCCCGTATCCCGTTCCCGTATCCCGTATCCCGTTCCCGTATCCCGTTCCCGCATCCCGTTTCCGTATCTCTGTACCCTATCCCGTTCCTGCATCCCGTTCCCGTATCCCGTTCCCCTATCTCGTTCTCGTTTCCAGTTCCCGTATTCCGTTCCTGCATTCCGTTCTCGTATTCCGTTCCCGTATTCCGTTCCCGTATTCTGTTCCCGTATTCTGTTCCCGTAAATCGTTCCCGTATCCCGTTCCCGCATCCCATATCATGTTCCCGTATCCCATTCCCGTATCCCATTCCCGTATCCCATTCCCGTATCCCATTCCCGTATCCCATTCCCGTATCCCATTCCCGTATCCCATTCCCGTATCCCATTCCCGTATCCCATTCCCGTATCACATTCCCCTATCCGATTCCCGTATCCGATTCCCGTATCCCATTCACGTATCCCATTCCCGTATCCCATTCCCGTATCCCGTTACCGTATCCCTTTCCCGTATCTCATTCCCGTATCCCGTTCCCGTATCCTGTTCCCGTATCCCGTTCCCGTTTCCCGTTCCCGTATCTGGTTCCCGTATCCGTTTCCCGTATCCGGTTCCCGTATCCGGTTCCCGTATCCGGTTCCCGTATCCGGTTCCCGTATCCGGTTCCCGTATCCGGTTCCCGTATCCGGTTCCCGTATCCGGTTCCCGTATCCGGTTCCCGTATCCGGTTCCCGTATCCGGTTCCCGTATCCCGTTCCCGTATCCCGTTCCCGTATCCCGTTCCCGTATCCCGTTCCCGTATCCCGTTCCCGTATCCCGTTCCCGTACACCGTTCCCGTATCCCGTTCCCGTATCCCGTTCCCGTATCCCGTTCCCATATCACGTTCCGTATCCCGTTCCTGTATCCCGTTCCTGTATCCCGTTCCTGTATCCCGTTCCTGTATCCCGTTCCTGTATCCCGTCCCAGTATCCCGTATCCCGTTCCCGTATCCCGTATACCGTTACCGTATCCCTTAATCAGTTCCCGTATCCAGTTTCCGTATCACGTTCCCGTAACCCGTTCCCGTGTCCCGTGCCCGTATCCCGTTCCCGTATCCCGTTCCCGTATCCCGTTCCCGGATCCCGTATCCCGTTCCCGTATCCCGTTCCCGTATCCCGTTTCCGTATCTCTGTACCCTATCCCGTTCCTGCATCCCGTTCCCGTATCCCGTTCCCCTATCTCGTTCTCGTTTCCAGTTCCCGTATTCCGTTCCCGCATTCCGTTCTCGTATTCCGTTCCCGTATTCCGTTCCCGTATTCTGTTCCCGTATTCTGTTCCCGTAACTCGTTCCCGTATCCCGTTCCCGTATCCCATATCATGTTCCCGTATCCCATTCCCGTATCCCATTCCTGTATCCCATTCCCGTATCCCATTCCCGTATCCCATTCCCGTATCCCATTCCCGTATCCCATTCCCGTATCCCATTCCCGTATCCCATTCCCGTATCCCATTCCTGTATCCCATTCCCGTATCCCATTCCCGTATCCGATTCCCGTATCCCATTCCCGTATCCGATTCCCGTATCCCATTCCCGTATCCCATTCCCGTATCCCATTCCCGTATCCCATTCCCGTATCCCGTTACCGTATCCCTTTCCCGTATCTCGTTCCCGTATCCCGTTCCCGTATCCTGTTCCCGTATCCCGTTCCCGTTTCCCGTTCCCGTATCTGGTTCCCGTATCCGGTTCCCGTATCCGGTTCCCGTATCCGGTTCCCGTATCCGGTTCCCGTATCCGGTTCCCGTATCCGGTTCCTGTATCCGGTTCCCGTATCCGGTTCCCGTATCCCGTTCCCGTATCCCGTTCCCGTATACCGTTCCCGTATCCCGTTCCCGTATCCCGTTCCCGTATCCCGTTCCCGTATCCCGTTCCCGTATCACGTTCCGTATCCCGTTCCTCTATCCCGTTCCTGTATCCCGTTCCTGTCTCCCGTTCCTGTATCCCGTTCCTGTATCCCGTCCCAGTATCCCGTATCCCGTTCCCGTATCCCGTATACCGTTACCGTATCCCTTAATCAGTTCCCGTATCCAGTTTCCGTATCACGTTCCCGTAACCCGTTCCCGTATCCCGTGCCCGTATCCCGTTCCCGTATCTCGTTTCCGTATCTCGTTTCCGTATTCTGTTCCCGTACGCGTTCCCGTATCCCATCCCCTTATCCCATTCCCGTATCCCATTCCCGTACACCGTTCCCGTATCCCGTTCCCGTATCCCGTTCCCGTATCCCGTTCCGTATCCCGTTCCCGTATCCCGTTCCCGTATCCCGTTCCCGTATCCCGTTCCCGTATCCCGTTCCCGTATCCCGTATCCCGTTCCCGTATCCCGTTCCCGTATCCTGTTCCCGTATCCCGTTCCCGTATCCCGTTCCCGTATCCCGTTCCCATATCCCGTTCCTGTATCCCTTTCCCGTATCCCGTTCCCGCTCCAGTTCCCGTTCCCGTATCCCGTTTCCGTATCCTGTTTCGTATCCCGTTTCCGTATCCCGTTTCCGTATCCTGTTTCCGTATCCTGTTTCGGTATCCCGTTTCCGTATCCAGTTTCCGTATCCCGTTTCCGTATCCCGTTTCCGTATCCCGTTTCCGTATCCCGTTTCCGTATCCCGTTTCCGTAACCCGTTTCCGTATCCCGTTTCCGTATCCCGTTTCCGTATCCCGTTTCCGTATCCCGTTTTCGTATCCCGTTCCCGTATCCCTCTTCCGTATCCCACTCCCGTATCTCATTCCCGTATCTTGTACACCGTCCCTATATCTCCTTACCATATAGACTTTCCCAGTTCCCGTATCCTGTTCCCGAATCTCGTTCCGTATCCCGTACCTAAATCCCGTACCTGTATCCCGTACCTGTATCTCGTTCCCGTATCCCGTATCCCCCTTCCATATCCCGTTCCGGTATCGTGTTCCGGTATCCTGTTCCGGTATCCTGTTCCGGTATCCTGTTCCGGTATCCTGTTCCGGTATCCTCCTCCGGTATCCCTTTCCCGTATTCCATTCCCGTATCCCGTTCCTGTATCCCGTATCCAGTTCCCGTATCCAGTTCCCGTGTCCCGTATCCCGTTCCCGTATACCGTATCCCGTTCCCGTATCCCGTTCCCGTATCCCGTTCCCGTATCCCGTTCCCGTATCCCGTTCCCGTATCCCGTTCCCCTAACCCGTTCCCGTATCCCGTTCCCATATCCCGTTCCCGTATCCCGTTCCCGTATACCGTTCTCGTATCCAATTCCCGTATCCTGATCCCGTATCCCGTTCCCGTATCCCGTTCCCGTATCCCGTTCCCGTATCCCGTTCCCGTATCCCGTTCCCGTATCCCGTTCCCGTATCCCGTTCCCGTATCCCGTTTCCGTATCCCGTTCCCGTATCCCGTTCACGGATCCCGTTCCCGGATCCCGTTCCCGTATACCGCTCCCGTACCTCGTTCCCTATCCTGTTCCCGTATCGCGTTCCAGTATACCGTTCCGTATCCCATTCCCGTATCCAGTTCCCGTATACCGTTCCCGTATCCCGTTCCCGTATCCGGTTCCCGTATCCCGTTCCCGTATCCCGTTCCCGTATCCCGTTCCCGTATCCCGTTCCCGTATCCCGTTCCCGTATCCGTTCCAGTATCCGTTCCCGTTTCCCGTTCCCATATCCCGTATCCCGTTCCCGTATCCCGTTCCCGTATCCGTTCCCGTAACCGTTCCCGTATCCGTTCCCGTATCCGTTCCCGTATCCGTTTCCGTATCCGTTCCCGTAACCGTTCCCGTATCCGTTCCCGTATCCGTTCCCGTATCCGTTCCCGTATCCGTTCCCGTATCCGTTCCCGTATCCGTTCCCGTATCCGTTCCCGTATCCGTTCCCATATCCGTTCCCGTATCCGTTCCCGTATCCGTTCCCGTATCCGTTCCCGTATCCGTTCCCGTATCCGTTCCCGTATCCGTTCCCGTATCCCATATCCTGCTCCCGTATCCCATTCCCGTATACCGTTGCCGTATCCCGTTCCAATATCGCGTATCGCGCTCCCACTCCAGTCCCCGTTCCCGTATCCCGTTTCCGTATCTTGTTTCTGTATTCTATTCCCGTATCACGTTCCCGTATCACGTTCCTGTATCACGTTCCCGTATCACGTTCTCGTATCCCGTTCCCGTATCCCGTTCCCGTATCCCGCTCCCGTATCTTATTCCCGTATCTAGTACACCGTTCCGATATCTCCTTACCATATCTAGTTGCCGCATCTTATTCCCGTATCCTGTTCCTGTATCTCGTCCCAGCATCCCTTTCTCGTACCCAGTTTCCGTATCTTGTTGCCGTATTTCGTTCCGATATCTTCTTACCGTATCTCGTTCCCGTGGCGCAGTCTCTGCCAAAACATTTTAGCGGTTTATATGCCTGAAAGATGTCAACCGGCTTCAACAAAATCTCCCCGGGAGGGAGGTGCGACGTCTGCTAGTCATGCGCTCATTGAGGAATTTGACTGCGGCAGTGTCAGTCTTGGGCAAACTTAAATGATGCTATTTTATTCGACGCAATTATTTCGCAACGTTAGCGTCGGTAATCGTTTACGTTTGACTTCAGCATAAGTTACCTATGAGCGATTTACATAATATTTTGGGTGGATATAGGTCAGCAAGAACGGCGCTATCCGTTGGTGTAAATTTGCCGGACAAGTTTGTCCTCGTTTTGGGGGTTACGGCGGTGTGAAGGATTAAATTGTCCAAAAATATTGCATTTCAAATCCCACTCCAAAATATTAGTCACACAGCTTTGAGTAACAAATATAATTTGAAGACGGTCACTGCGCCTGCAAAATGGTGCCCGGTTCAGCCTTCTACGTCGAACGGTTTCCGAGCACCAATTTAAATCCTGAATAGGCCAATTTTATCATTCAAGTGGTTACAACTTTGCACGTGGCACGCGCATCGCTCTGGACGACATCCTATACGCAAGGCCAATCGATTATCTATCACATAGTGTTGCTCGCATATCGCTGCGATTCTCGGTTGCCGAGCAAGCGGCCGGGGAACCGGGCGAAACTTGCCCGTTTTTCGCGATTTCACAATGTCGCGTTTCCCATGTTAAACGAATGGCGCACGCGCGCACGTGCCGACGCCGCACCGTCGGTGAGATCGACCCCAAAACTTGATACGACCTGTTGAATCACAGGACCCAAAAGTTCTTCAAAAATCACGTTCATAACTCATCAGACGGCTGCACAGGAACCGATTTTGGGCGTCACTCCGGCGGCGGCGGCGGCGGCGGCGGCGGGTCATCTTTTAGGATTTATAATATAGAGATAGAGACTAGATGGCCTTTATTGCGCGATGCGCAATTTATATAGCCAGCTAATTTATACATGCTAGCCGTTTCCCGTATCTCGTATTCCGTATTCAGTATTCGGTATTCCTTATTCCGTATTCCGTAGTCCGTAGTCCGTAGTCCGTATGTCGTATTCCGTACCCCGTTCCCGTTCTTGTATCCCGTTCCCGTCTCCCGTCTCCCGTTCCCGTATCCTGTTCCCGTATCCCGTTCCCGTATCCCGTTCCCGTATCCCGTTACCGTATCCCGTTACCGTATCCCGTTACCGTATCCCGTTACCGTATCCCGTTACCGTATCCCGTTACCGTATCCCGTTACCGTATCCCGTTACCGTATCCTGTTCCCTTATCCAATTCCCGTATCCGGTTCCCGTATTTGGTTCCCGTATCTGGTTCCCGTATCCGGTTCCCGTATCCCGTTCCCGTATCCCGTTCCCGTATCCCGTTCCCGTATCCCGTTCCCGTATGTCGTTCCATTATCCCGTTCCAGTATCCCGTTCTCGTTCCCGTATCCCGTTCCCGTATCCCGTTCCCGTATCCCGTATCCCGTTCCCGTATCCCGTTCCCGTATCCCGTTCGCGTATCCCGATCCCGTTCCCGTATCCTATTCCCGTAAACCGTATCCCGTATCCCGTTCCCGTATCCCGTTCCCGTATCCTGTTCCCGTATCCCGTTCCCGTATCCCGTTCCCGTATCCCGTTCCCGTATCCCGTTCCCGTATCCCGTTCCCGTATCCCGTTCGCGTATCCCGTTCCCGTATCCCGTTCCCGTATCTCGTTCCCGTATCCCGTTCCCGTATCCCGTTCCCGTATCCCGATCCCGTTCCCGTATCATACAACTGTATCCCTTTCTCTTATCTCGTTCCCGTATCCCGTTCCCGTATCCCGTTCCCATATCCCGTTCCCGTATCCTGTTCCCGTATCCTATTCCCGTATCCCTTTCCCGTATCCCGTTCGCGTATCCCGTTCCCGTATCCCGTTCCCGTATCCCGTTCCCGTATCCCGTATCCCTTTCCCGTATCGCGTTCCCGTATACCGTTCCGTATCCCATTCCCGTATTCCGTATCCCGTTCCCGTATCCCGTTCCCGTGTCCAGTGCCCGTATCCCGTTCCCGTATCCCGTTCCCGTATCCAGTTCCCGTATCCCGTTCCCGTATCCCGTTCCCGTATCCCGTTCCCGTATCCCGTTCCCGTATCCCGTTCCCGTATCCCGTTCCTTTATCCCGTTCCCGTATCCCGTTTCCGTATCCCTTTACCCTATCCCGTTCCCGCATCCCGTTCCCGTATCCCGTTCCCCTATCTCGTTCCCGTATCCAGTTCCCGTATTCCGTTCCCGTATTCCGTTCCCGTATTCCGTTCCCGTATTCCGTTCCCGTATTCCGTTCCCGTATTCCGTTCCCGTATTCTGTTCCCGTATCCCGTTCCCGTATCCCATATCATGTTCCCGTATCCCATTCCCGTATCCCATTCCCGTATCCCATTCCCGTATCCCATTCCCGTATCCCATTTCCGTATCCCATTTCCGTATCCCATTCCCGTATCCCATTCCTGTATCCCATTCCCGTATCCCATTCCCGTATCCCATTCCCGTACCCGTTGCTGTATCCCATTCCTGTATCCCGTTGCCGTATCCCGTTCCAGTATCCCGTATCGGGCTCCCACTCCAGTCCCCGTTCTCGTATCCCGTTTCCGTATCTTGTTTCCGTATCCCATTCCCGTATCACGTTCCCGTATCACGTTCCTGTATCCCGTTCCCGCATCCCGTTCCCGTATCCCGTTCCCGTATCTCGTTCCCGTATCCCGTTCCCGTATCCCGTTCCCGTATCCCGTTCCCGTAGCCCGTTCCCGTAGCCCGTTCCCGTGACCCGTTCCCGTATGCCGCTCCTGTATCTTATTCCCGTATCTAGTACACCGTTCCGATATCTCCTTACCATATCTAGTTACCGTATCTCATTCCCGTATCGTGTTCTCGTATCTCGTTCCAGCATCCCTTTCCGTACCCAGTTCCGTATCTTGTTGTCGTATTTCGTTCCCATATCTTCTTACCGTATCTTGTTCCCGTGTCGCAGTCTCTGCCAAAACATTTTAGCGGTTTACATGCCTGACATATGTCAACCGGCTTCAACAAAATCTCCCCGGGAGGGAGGTGCGACGTCTGCTAGTCATGCGCTCATTGATGAATTTGACTGCGGCAGTGGCAGTCTTGGTCAAACTTAAACGACGCTATTTTATTCGACGCAATTATTTTGCAACGTTAGCGTCGGTAATCGTTTACGTTTGACTTCAGCATAAGTTCCCTATTAGCGATTTACAGAATATTTTGGATGGATATAGGTCAGCAAGAACAGTGCTATCCTTCTGTGCAAATTTGCCGGTCAAGTTTGTCCTCGTTTTGGGTGTTACGGCGGTGTGAAGGATTGCATTGTCCAAAAATATTGCATTTCAACTTCAACTCCAAAATATTAGTCACACAGCTTTGAGTAACACATCTAATTTGAAGACGGTCGCTGCGCCTGCAAAATGGTGCCCGGTTCAGCCTTCTACGTCGAACGGTTTCCGAGCACCATTTGTAATCCTGAATATGCCAATTTTATCATGAAAGTGGTCACACCTTTGCACGTGGCACGCGCATCGCTCTGGCCAACATCCTATACGCAAGGCCAATCGATTATCTATCACATAGTGTTGCTCGCATATCGCTGCGATTCTCGGTTGCCGAGCAAGCGGCCGGGGAACCGGGCGAAACTTGCCCGATTTTCGCGATTTCACAATGTCGCGTTTCCCATGTTAAACGAATGGCGCACGCGCGCACGTGCCGACGCCGCACCGTCGGTCGGATCAACACCAAAACTTGATACGACCTGTTGAATCACGGGACGCAAAAGTCCTGAAAAAATCCTCCTCATAACTCATCAGACGACTGCACAGGAACCGATTTAGGGCGTCACACCGGCGGCGGCGGCGGCGGCGGCGGCGGCGGGTCATCCTTTAGGATTTATAATATAGGGACTAGATAATATAGAGACTAGATGGCCTTTATTGCGCGATGCGCAATTTATATTGCCAGCTAATTTATATATGCTAGCCGTTTCCCGTATCTCGTATTCCGTATTCAGTATTCGATATTCCGTATTCCTTATTCCGTATTCCGTATTCCGTATTCCGTAGCCGTATGTCCTATTCCGTATCCCGTTCCCGTTCTTGTATCCCGTTCCCGTCTCCCTTTCCCGTATCCTGTCCCCGTATCCCGTTCCCGTATCCCGTTCCCGTATCCCGTTACCGTATCCCGTTACCGTATCCCGTTACCGTATCCCGTTACCGTATCCCGTTACCGTATCCCGTTACCGTATCCCATTCCCGTATCTCGTTCCCGTATCCCGTTCCCGTATCCTGTTCCCGTATCCCGTTCCCGTTTCCCGTTCCCGTATCTGGTTCCCGTATCCGGTTCCCGTATCCGGTTCCCGTATCCGGTTCCCGTATCCGGTTCCCGTATCCCGTATCCCGTTCCCGTATCCGTTCCCGTATCCCGTTCCCGTATCCCGTTCCCGTATCCCGTTCCCGTATCCCGTTCCCGTATCATGCAACTGTATCCCGTTCTCGTATCCCGTTCCCGTATCCCGTTTTTGTATCCCGTTCCCATATCCCGTTCCCGTATCCTGTTCCCGTATCCCGTTCCCGTATCCCGTTCCCGTATCCCGTTCCCGTATCCCGTTCCCGTATCCCGTTCCCGTATCCCGTATCCCGTTCCCGTATCCCGTTCTCGTATCCCGTTTCCGTATCTCTGTACCCTATCCCGTTCCTGCATCCCGTTCCCGTATCCCGTTCCCCTATCTCGTTCTCGTTTCCAGTTCCCGTATTCCGTTCCCGCATTCCGTT
Organism: Chirona hameri; assembly: GCA_036785665.1. Lineage (NCBI taxonomy): Eukaryota > Metazoa > Arthropoda > Thecostraca > Balanomorpha > Balanidae > Chirona > Chirona hameri. The sequence continues at coordinate 225,444 of JAXIVJ010000093.1, read as the reverse complement.
CTCGTATTCCGTTCCCGTATTCCGTTCCCGTATTCTGTTCCCGTATTCTGTTCCCGTAAATCGTTCCCGTATCCCGTTCCCGTATCCCATATCATGTTCCCGTATCCCATTCCCGTATCCCATTCCCGTATCCCATTCCCGTATCCCATTCCCGTATCCCATTCCCGTATCCCATTCCCGTATCCCATTCCCGTATCCCATTCCCGTATCTTATTCCCGTATCCCATTCCCGTATCACATTCCCGTATCCGATTCCCGTATCCCATTCCCGTATCCGATTCCCGTATCCCATTCCCGTATCCCATTCCCGTATCCCATTCCCGTATCCCGCTACCGTATCCCTTTCCCGTATCTCATTCCCGTATCCCGTTCCCGTATCCTGTTCTCGTATCCCGTTCCCGTTTCCCGTTCCCGTATCTGGTTCCCGTTTCCGTTTCCCGTATCCGGTTCCCGTATCCGGTTCCCGTATCCGGTTCCCGTATCCGGTTCCCGTATCCGGTTCCCGTATCCGGTTCCCGTATCCCGTTCCCGTATCCCGTTCCCGTATCCCGTTCCCGTATCCCGTTCCCGTATCCCGTTCCCGTATACCGTTCCCGTATCCCGTTCCCGTATCCCGTTCCCGTATCCCGTTCCCGTATCACGTTCCGTATCCCGTTCCTGTATCCCGTTCCTGTATCCCGTTCCTGTATCCCGTTCCTGTATCCCGTTCCTGTATCCCGTCCCAGTATCCCGTATCCCGTTCCCGTATCCCGTATACCGCTACCGTATCCCTTAATCAGTTCCCGTATCCAGTTTCCGTATCACGTTCCCGTAACCCGTTCCCGTGTCCCGTGCCCGTATCCCGTTCCCGTATCCCGTTCCCGTATCCCGTTCCCGGATCCCGTATCCCGTTCCCGTATCCCGTTCCCGTATCCCGTTTCCGTATCTCTGTACCCTATCCCGTTCCTGCATCCCGTTCCCGTATCCCGTTCCCCTATCTCGTTCTCGTTTCCAGTTCCCGTATTCCGTTCCCGCATTCCGTTCTCGTATTCCGTTCCCGTATTCCGTTCCCGTATTCTGTTCCCGTATTCTGTTCCCGTAACTCGTTCCCGTATCCCGTTCCCGTATCCCATATCATGTTCCCGTATCCCATTCCCGTATCCCATTCCCGTATCCCATTCCCGTATCCCATTTCCGTATCCCATTCCCGTATCCCATTCCTGTATCCCATTCCCGTATCCCATTCCCGTATCCCATTCCCGTATCCCATTCCTGTATCCCATTCCCGTATCCCATTCCCGTATCCGATTCCCGTATCCCATTCCCGTATCCGATTCCCGTATCCCATTCCCGTATCCCATTCCCGTATCCCATTCCCGTATCCCATTCCCGTATCCCGTTACCGTATCCCTTTCCCGTATCTCGTTCCCGTATCCCGTTCCCGTATCCTGTTCCCGTATCCCGTTCCCATTTCCCGTTCCCGTATCTGGTTCCCGTATCCGGTTCCCGTATCCGGTTCCAGTATCCGGTTCCCGTATCCGGTTCCCGTATCCGGTTCCCGTATCCGGTTCCCGTATCCGGTTCCCGTATCCGGTTCCCGTATCCGGTTCCCGTATCCGGTTCCCGTATCCCGTTCCCGTATCCGTTCCCGTATCCCGTTCCCGTATCCCGTTCCCGTATCCCGTTCCCGTATCATGCAACTGTATCCCGTTCTCGTATCCCGTTCCCGTATCCCGTTTTTGTATCCCGTTCCCATATCCCGTTCCCGTATCCTGTTCCCGTATCCCGTTCCCGTATCCCGTTCCCGTATCCCGTTCCCGTATCCCGTTCCCGTATCCCGTTCCCGTATCCCGTATCCCGTTCCCGTATCCCGTTCCCGTATCCCGTTTCCGTATCTCTGTACCCTATCCCGTTCCTGCATCCCGTTCCCGTATCCCGTTCCCCTATCTCGTTCTCGTTTCCAGTTCCCGTATTCCGTTCCCGCATTCCGTTCTCGTATTCCGTTCCCGTATTCCGTTCCCGTATTCTGTTCCCGTGTTCTGTTCCCGTAAATCGTTCCCGTATCCCGTTCCCGTATCCCATATCATGTTCCCGTATCCCATTCCCGTATCCCATTCCCGTATCCCATTCCCGTATCCCATTCCCGTGTCCCATTCCCGTATCCCATTCCCGTATCCCATTCCCGTATCCCATTCCCGTATCACATTCCCGTATCCGATTCCCGTATCCCATTCCCGTATCCGATTCCCGTATCCCATTCCCGTATCCCATTCCCGTATCCCATTCCCGTATCCCGTTACCGTATCCCTTTCCCGTATCTCATTCCCGTATCCCGTTCCCGTATCCTGTTCTCGTATCCCGTTCCCGTTTCCCGTTCCCGTATCTGGTTCCCGTATCCGTTTCCCGTATCCGGTTCCCGTATCCGGTTCCCGTATCCGGTTCCCGTATCCCGTTCCCGTATCCCGTTCCCGTATCCCGTTCCCGTATCCCGTTCCCGTATCCCGTTCCCGTATACCGTTCCCGTATCCCGTTCCCGTATCCCGTTCCCGTATCCCGTTCCCGTATCACGTTCCGTATCCCGTTCCTGTATCCCGTTCCTGTATCCCGTTCCTGTATCCCGTTCCTGTATCCCGTTCCTGTATCCCGTCCCAGTATCCCGTATCCCGTTCCCGTATCCCGTATACCGTTACCGTATCCCTTAATCAGTTCCCGTATCCAGTTTCCGTATCACGTTCCCGTAACCCGTTCCCGTGTCCCGTGCCCGTATCCCGTTCCCGTATCCCGTTCCCGTATCCCGTTCCCGGATCCCGTATCCCGTTCCCGTATCCCGTTCCCGTATCCCGTTTCCGTATCTCTGTACCCTATCCCGTTCCTGCATCCCGTTCCCGTATCCCGTTCCCCTATCTCGTTCTCGTTTCCAGTTCCCGTATTCCGTTCCCGCATTCCGTTCTCGTATTCCGTTCCCGTATTCCGTTCCCGTATTCTGTTCCCGTATTCTGTTCCCGTATTCTGTTCCCGTAACTCGTTCCCGTATCCCGTTCCCGTATCCCATATCATGTTCCCGTATCCCATTCCCGTATCCCATTCCCGTATCCCATTCCCGTATCCCATTCCCGTATCCCATTCCCGTATCCCATTCCCGTATCCCATTCCTGTATCCCATTCCCGTATCCCATTCCCGTATCCGATTCCCGTATCACATTCCCGTATCCGATTCCCGTATCCCATTCCCGTATCCCATTCCCGTATCCCATTCCCGTATCCCATTCCCGTATCCCGTTACCGTATCCCTTTCCCGTATCTCGTTCCCGTATCCCGTTCCCGTATCCTGTTCCCGTATCCCGTTCCCATTTCCCGTTCCCGTATCTGGTTCCCGTATCCGGTTCCCGTATCCGGTTCCCGTATCCGGTTCCCGTATCCGGTTCCCGTATCCGGTTCCCGTATCCGGTTCCCGTATCCGGTTCCCGTATCCCGTTCCCGTATCCGTTCCCGTATCCCGTTCCCGTATCCCGTTCCCGTATCCCGTTCCCGTATCATGCAACTGTATCCCGTTCTCGTATCCCGTTCCCGCATCCCGTTTTTGTATCCCGTTCCCATATCCCGTTCCCGTATCCTGTTCCCGTATCCCGTTCCCGTATCCCGTTCCCGTATCCCGTTCCCGTATCCCGTTCCCGTATCCCGTATCCCGTTCCCGTATCCCGTTCCCGTATCCCGTTTCCGTATCTCTGTACCCTATCCCGTTCCTGCATCCCGTTCCCGTATCCCGTTCCCCTATCTCGTTCTCGTTTCCAGTTCCCGTATTCCGTTCCTGCATTCCGTTCTCGTATTCCGTTCCCGTATTCCGTTCCCGTATTCTGTTCCCGTATTCTGTTCCCGTAAATCGTTCCCGTATCCCGTTCCCGCATCCCATATCATGTTCCCGTATCCCATTCCCGTATCCCATTCCCGTATCCCATTCCCGTATCCCATTCCCGTATCCCATTCCCGTATCCCATTCCCGTATCCCATTCCCGTATCACATTCCCCTATCCGATTCCCGTATCCGATTCCCGTATCCCATTCACGTATCCCATTCCCGTATCCCATTCCCGTATCCCGTTACCGTATCCCTTTCCCGTATCTCATTCCCGTATCCCGTTCCCGTATCCTGTTCCCGTATCCCGTTCCCGTTTCCCGTTCCCGTATCTGGTTCCCGTATCCGTTTCCCGTATCCGGTTCCCGTATCCGGTTCCCGTATCCGGTTCCCGTATCCGGTTCCCGTATCCGGTTCCCGTATCCGGTTCCCGTATCCGGTTCCCGTATCCCGTTCCCGTATCCCGTTCCCGTATCCCGCTCCCGTATCCCGTTCCCGTATCCCGTTCCCGTATACCGTTCCCGTATCCCGTTCCCGTATCCCGTTCCCGTATCCCGTTCCCATATCACGTTCCGTATCCCGTTCCTGTATCCCGTTCCTGTATCCCGTTCCTGTATCCCGTTCCTGTATCCCGTTCCTGTATCCCGTCCCAGTATCCCGTATCCCGTTCCCGTATCCCGTATACCGTTACCGTATCCCTTAATCAGTTCCCGTATCCAGTTTCCGTATCACGTTCCCGTAACCCGTTCCCGTGTCCCGTGCCCGTATCCCGTTCCCGTATCCCGTTCCCGTATCCCGTTCCCGGATCCCGTATCCCGTTCCCGTATCCCGTTCCCGTATCCCGTTTCCGTATCTCTGTACCCTATCCCGTTCCTGCATCCCGTTCCCGTATCCCGTTCCCCTATCTCGTTCTCGTTTCCAGTTCCCGTATTCCGTTCCCGCATTCCGTTCTCGTATTCCGTTCCCGTATTCCGTTCCCGTATTCTGTTCCCGTATTCTGTTCCCGTAACTCGTTCCCGTATCCCGTTCCCGTATCCCATATCATGTTCCCGTATCCCATTCCCGTATCCCATTCCTGTATCCCATTCCCGTATCCCATTCCCGTATCCCATTCCCGTATCCCATTCCCGTATCCCATTCCCGTATCCCATTCCCGTATCCCATTCCCGTATCCCATTCCTGTATCCCATTCCCGTATCCCATTCCCGTATCCGATTCCCGTATCCCATTCCCGTATCCGATTCCCGCATCCCATTCCCGTATCCCATTCCCGTATCCCATTCCCGTATCCCATTCCCGTATCCCGTTACCGTATCCCTTTCCCGTATCTCGTTCCCGTATCCCGTTCCCGTATCCTGTTCCCGTATCCCGTTCCCGTTTCCCGTTCCCGTATCTGGTTCCCGTATCCGGTTCCCGTATCCGGTTCCCGTATCCGGTTCCCGTATCCGGTTCCCGTATCCGGTTCCCGTATCCGGTTCCCGTATCCGGTTCCCGTATCCGGTTCCCGTATCCGGTTCCCGTATCCGGTTCCCGTATCCCGTTCCCGTATCCCGTTCCCGTATACCGTTCCCGTATCCCGTTCCCGTATCCCGTTCCCGTATCCCGTTCCCGTATCCCGTTCCCGTATCACGTTCCGTATCCCGTTCCTCTATCCCGTTCCTGTATCCCGTTCCTGTCTCCCGTTCCTGTATCCCGTTCCTGTATCCCGTCCCAGTATCCCGTATCCCGTTCCCGTATCCCGTATACCGTTACCGTATCCCTTAATCAGTTCCCGTATCCAGTTTCCGTATCACGTTCCCGTAACCCGTTCCCGTATCCCGTGCCCGTATCCCGTTCCCGTATCTCGTTGCCGTATCTCGTTTCCGTATTCTGTTCCCGTACCCGTTCCCGTATCCCATCCCCTTATCCCATTCCCGTATCCCATTCCCGTACACCGTTCCCGTATCCCGTTCCCGTATCCCGTTCCCGTATCCCGTTCCGTATCCCGTTCCCGTATCCCGTTCCCGTATCCCGTTCCCGTATCCCGTTCCCGTATCCCGTATCCCGTTCCCGTATCCCGTTCCCGTATCCTGTTCCCGTATCCCGTTCCCGTATCCCGTTCCCGTATCCCGTTCCCATATCCCGTTCCTGTATCCCTTTCCCGTATCCCGTTCCCGCTCCAGTTCCCGTTCCCGTATCCCGTTTCCGTATCCTGTTTCGTATCCCGTTTCCGTATCCCGTTTCCGTATCCTGTTTCCGTATCCTGTTTCGGTATCCCGTTTCCGTATCCCGTTTCCGTATCCCGTTTCCGTATCCCGTTTCCGTATCCCGTTCCCGTATCCCGTTCCCGTATCCCGTTCCCGTATCCGTTCCAGTATCCGTTCCCGTTTCCCGTTCCCATATCCCGTATCCCGTTCCCGTATCCCGTTCCCGTATCCGTTCCCGTAACCGTTCCCGTATCCGTTCCCGTATCCGTTCCCGTATCCGTTTCCGTATCCGTTCCCGTAACCGTTCCCGTATCCGTTCGCGTATCCGTTCCCGTATCCGTTCCCGTATCCGTTCCCGTATCCGTTCCCGTATCCGTTCCCGTATCCGTTCCCGTATCCGTTCCCATATCCGTTCCCGTATCCGTTCCCGCATCCGTTCCCGTATCCGTTCCCGTATCCGTTCCCGTATCCGTTCCCGTATCCGTTCCCGTATCCGTTCCCGTATCCCATATCCTGCTCCCGTATCCCATTCCCGTATACCGTTGCCGTATCCCGTTCCAATATCGCGTATCGCGCTCCCACTCCAGTCCCCGTTCCCGTATCCCGTTTCCGTATCTTGTTTCTGTATTCTATTCCCGTATCACGTTCCCGTATCACGTTCCTGTATCACGTTCCCGTATCACGTTCTCGTATCCCGTTCCCGTATCCCGTTCCCGTATCCCGCTCCCGTATCTTATTCCCGTATCTAGTACACCGTTCCGATATCTCCTTACCATATCTAGTTGCCGCATCTTATTCCCGTATCCTGTTCCTGTATCTCGTCCCAGCATCCCTTTCTCGTACCCAGTTTCCGTATCTTGTTGCCGTATTTCGTTCCGATATCTTCTTACCGTATCTCGTTCCCGTGGCGCAGTCTCTGCCAAAACATTTTAGCGGTTTATATGCCTGAAAGATGTCAACCGGCTTCAACAAAATCTCCCCGGGAGGGAGGTGCGACGTCTGCTAGTCATGCGCTCATTGAGGAATTTGACTGCGGCAGTGTCAGTCTTGGGCAAACTTAAATGATGCTATTTTATTCGACGCAATTATTTCGCAACGTTAGCGTCGGTAATCGTTTACGTTTGACTTCAGCATAAGTTACCTATGAGCGATTTACATAATATTTTGGGTGGATATAGGTCAGCAAGAACGGCGCTATCCGTTGGTGTAAATTTGCCGGACAAGTTTGTCCTCGTTTTGGGGGTTACGGCGGTGTGAAGGATTAAATTGTCCAAAAATATTGCATTTCAAATCCCACTCCAAAATATTAGTCACACAGCTTTGAGTAACAAATATAATTTGAAGACGGTCACTGCGCCTGCAAAATGGTGCCCGGTTCAGCCTTCTACGTCGAACGGTTTCCGAGCACCAATTTAAATCCTGAATAGGCCAATTTTATCATTCAAGTGGTTACAACTTTGCACGTGGCACGCGCATCGCTCTGGACGACATCCTATACGCAAGGCCAATCGATTATCTATCACATAGTGTTGCTCGCATATCGCTGCGATTCTCGGTTGCCGAGCAAGCGGCCGGGGAACCGGGCGAAACTTGCCCGTTTTTCGCGATTTCACAATGTCGCGTTTCCCATGTTAAACGAATGGCGCACGCGCGCACGTGCCGACGCCGCACCGTCGGTGAGATCGACCCCAAAACTTGATACGACCTGTTGAATCACAGGACCCAAAAGTTCTTCAAAAATCACGTTCATAACTCATCAGACGGCTGCACAGGAACCGATTTTGGGCGTCACTCCGGCGGCGGCGGCGGCGGCGGCGGCGGGTCATCTTTTAGGATTTATAATATAGAGATAGAGACTAGATGGCCTTTATTGCGCGATGCGCAATTTATATAGCCAGCTAATTTATATATGATCGCCGTTTCCAGTGTCTCGTATTCCGTATTCAGTATTCCGTATTCATTATTCCGTATTCCGTATTCCGTATTCCGTATTCCGTATTCCGTATTCCGTATCTCGTATCTCGTATCTAGTATCCGTATTCCGTATTCCGTATTCCGTATTCCGTATTCCGTATTCTGTATTACGTATTACGGATTACGTATCCCGTTCCCGTATCCCGTATCCTGTTCCCGTATCTCGTTCCCGTATCCCGTTCCCGTATCCCGTTCCCGTATCCCGTTCCCGTATCCCGTTCCCGTATCCCGTTCCCGTATCCCGGTCCCGTATCCCGTTCCCGTATCCCGTATACCGTATCCCGTGTCCCGCTCCCTCTCCAGTTCCGGTTCCCGTTCTCGTTCCCGTATCCCGTTTCCGTATCTCGTTTCCGCATCCCGTTCCCGTATCACGTTACCGTATCACGTTCCCGTATCACGTTCACGTATCCCGTTCCCGTATCCCGTTCCCGTATCCGGTATCTCGTTTCCCGTTTCCGTCTCCCGTATCCCGTATCCCGTTCCCATATTATAATCCCGTATCCCGTTCCCGTATCCCGTATACCTTAATCAGCTCCCGTATCCAGTGCCCGTATGCCGTTCCCGCATCCCGTTCCCGTATCCCGTATCCCGTATCCCGTTCCCGTATCCCGTATCCCGTATCCCGTTCCCGTATCCCGTTCCCGTATCCCGTTCCCGTATCCCGTTCCCGTATCCCGTTCCCGTATCCCGTATATCGTTCCCGTATCCCGTATCCCGTATCCCGTTCCCGTATCCCTTTCCCGTATCCCTTTCCCGTATCCCTTTCCCGTATCCCTTTCCCGTATCCCGTTCCCGTATCCCGTTCCCGTATCCCGTTCCCGTATCCCGTATGTCACTCCCGCTCCAGTTCCCGTTCCCGTTCCCGTTCCCGTATCCCGTATCCCATTTCCGTATCACTTTACCCTATCCCGTTCCCGTATCCCATTCTCGTATCACGTTCTCGTATCCCGTTCCCGTATCCTGTTCCCGTATGCCGTTCCCGTATCCCGTATCCCGTTCCTGTATCCCGTTCCCTATCCCGTATCCCGTTCCCGTATCCCATTCCCGTATCCGGTATCCCGTATCCGGTATCCCGTATCCGGTATCCCGTATCCGGTATCCCGTATCCCGTTCCCGTTCCCATATCCCGTTCCCGTTCCCGTATCCCGTTCCCGTATCCCTCCCGGGAGGGAGGTGCGACGTCTGCTAGTCATGCGCTCATTGATGAATTTGACTGCGGCAGTGTCAGTGTTGGGAAAACTTAACCGATGATATTTTATTCGACGCAATTATTTCGCAACGTTAGCGTCGGTAATCCTTTACGTTTGACTTCAGCGTAAGTTACCTATGAGCGATTTACATAATATTTTGGGTGGATATAGATCAGCAAGAACGGCGCTATCCGTCTGTGTAAATTTGCCGGGCAAGTTTGTCCTCGTTTTGGGTGTTACGGCGGTGTGAAGCATTAATTGGTCCGAAAATATTGCATTTCAACTTCAACTCCAAAATATTAGTCACACAGCTTTGAGTAACACATATAATTTGAAGTCGGTCGCTGCGCCTGCAAAATGGTGCCCGGTTCAGCCTTCTACGTCGAACGGTTTCCGAGCACCAATTTAAATCCTGAATATGCCAATTTTTTCATGAAAGGGGTCACAACTTTGCATGTGGCACATGCATCGCTCTGGACGACATCCTATACGCAAGGTCAATCGATTATCTATCACATAGTGTTGCTCGCATACCGCTGCGACTCTTGGTTGCCGAGCAAGGGGCCGGGGAACCGCGAGGAACTTGCCCGTTTTTTCGCGATTTCCGAATGTCGCGTTTCCCATGTTAAACAAATGGCGCACGCGCGCACGCGCCGACACCGCACCGTTAGTCTTATTAAGCTGATAATTTAATACGACCTGTTGAATCACGGGACCCAAAAGTGCTGAAAAAAATCACTCTCATAACTCATCAGACGACTGCACAGGAACCGATTTAGGGCGTCACACCGGCGGCGGCGGGTCATCTTTTAGGATTTATAATACCGTATCCCGTTACCGTATCCCGTTACCGTATCCCGTTACCGTATCCCGTTACCGTATCCCGTTACCGTATCCCGTTACCGTATCCCGTTACCGTATCCCGTTACCGTATCCCGTTACCGTATCCCGTTACCGTATCCCGTTACCGTATCCCGTTACCGTATCCCGTTACCGTATCCCGTTCCGGTATCCCGTTCCCGTATCCCGTTCCCGTATTCCGTATTCCGTATTCCGTATTCCGTATCTCGTTTCTCGTATTCCGTATTCTGTATTCCGTATTACGTATTACGTATTACGTATTACGTATTACGTATTACGTATTACGTATTACGTATTACGTATCCCGTTCCCGTTCCCGTATCCCGTATGCCGTTCCCGTATCCCGTTCCCGTATCCCGTATCTCATTTCCCGTTTCCGTATTTCGTATCCCCTTCACGTATCCGATCCCGTATCCTTTATCCCGCTCCCGTATCCAGTTTCCGAAACCCCTTCCGGTTTCCCGTTCCGTATCCAGTTCCCGTATATCGCGTATATCCCGACATCTTATATCCCGTTCCCGTATCCCTTTTCCGTATTCTGATCCCGTATCCCGTATACCGTTCGCGTATCCGGGATACTTTAATCAGTTCCCGTATCCAGTTACCGTATCCCGTTCCCGTATCCCGTTCCCGTATCCTGTATCCCGTTTCCGTATCCCGTTTCCGTATCCCGTTCCCGTATCCCGTTACCATGTCCCGTTCCCGTATCCCGTTCCCGTATTCCGTTCCCGTATCCCGTTCTCGTATCCCGTTCCCGTATCCCGTGACCGTATGCCGTTCCCTGTTCCCGTATCCACTTCACGTATCCCGTTCCGGTATCCCGTACTGGTATCCTGTTCCGGTATCCAGTTCCGGTATCCCGTTCCGGTATCCCGTTCCGGAATCCCGTTCCCGTATCCCGTTCCCGTATCCCGTTCCCGTATCCCGTTCCCGGATCCCGTTCCCGTTTCCCGTTCCCGTATCCCGCTCCCGTATTCCGCTCCCGTATCTTATTCCCGTATCCCGCTCCCGTAACTTATTCCCGTATCTAGTACACCGTTCCGATATCTCCTTACCATATCTAGTTACCGCATCTCATTCCCGTATCTCGTTCCAGCATCCCTTTCTCGTACCTAGTTTCCGTATCTTGTTGCCGTATTTCGTTCCCATATCTTCCTACCGTATGTCGTTCATGTGTCGCAGTCTCTGCCAAAGCATTTTAGCGGTTTACATGCCTGAAATATGTCATCCGGCTTCAACACAATCTCCCCTGGAGGGAGGTGCGACGTCAGCTAGTCATGCGCTCATTGATGAATTTGACTGCAGCAGTGTCAATCTTGGGCACACTTAAACGATGCTATTTTATTCGACGAAATTATTTCGCAACGTTAGCGTCGGTAATCGTTTACGTTTGACTTCAGCATAAGTTACCTATGAGCGATTTACATAATATTTTGGGTGGATATAAGTCAGCAAGAACGGCGCTATCCGTCTGTGTAAATTTACCGGTCAAGTTTGTCCTCGTTTTGGGTGTTACGGCGGTGTGAAGGGTTAAATTGTCCAAAAATATTGCATTTCAACTTCAACGCCAAAATATTAGTCACACCGCTTTGAGTAACTCATATAATTTGAAGACGGTACTTGCGCCTGCAAAATGGTGCCCGGATCAGCGTTCTACGTCGAACGGTTTCCGAGCACCAATTTAAATCCTGAATATGCCAATTTTATCATGGAAGTGGTCACATTTTTGCACGTGGCACGCGCATCGCTCTGGACGACATCCTATACGCAAGGCCAATGGAATATTTATCACATAGTGTTGCTTGCATATCGCTGCGACTCTCGGTTGCCGAGCAAGCGGCCGGGGAACCGCGCGAAACTTGCCCTTTTTTCGCGATTTCACAATGTCGGGTTTCCCATGTTAAACGAATGGAGGACGCGCGCACGTGCCGACACCGCACCGTCGGTCGGATCGACACCAAAACTTGATACGACCTGCTGAATCACGGGACCCAAAAGTTCTGAAAAAATCACGTTCATAATTCATCAGACGACTGCACAGGAACCGATTTAGGGCGTCACTCGGGCGGCGGCGGCGGGTCATCTTTTAGGATTTATAATATAGGGACTAGATGGCCTTTATTGCGCGATGCGCAATTTATATAGCCAGCTTATTTATATATGCTAGCAGTTTCCAGTGTCTCGTATTCCGTATTCAGTATTCCGTATTCATTATTCCGTATTAATTATTCCGTATTCCGTATTCCGCATTCCGTATTCCGTATTCCGTATCTCGTATCTCGTATCTCGTATCTCGTATCTCGTATCTCGTATCTCGTATCTCGTATCTCGTATCTCGTATCTCGTATCTCGTATCTCGTATCTCGTATTCCGTATTCCGTATTCCGTATTCCGTATTCTGTATTACGTATTACGTATTACATATCTCGTTCCCCTATCCCGTATCTTGTTCCCGTATATCGTTCCCGTATCTCGTTCCCGTATCCCGTTGCCGTATCCCGTTGCCGTATCCCGTTGCCGTATCCCGTTCCCGTATCCCGTTCCCGTATCCCGTTCCCGTATCCCGTTCCCGTATCCCGTTCCCGTATCCCGTTCCCGTATCCCGTTCCCGTATCCCGTTCCCGTATCCCGTTGCCGTATCCCGTTGCCGTATCCCGTTCCCGTATCCCGTTCCCGTATCCCGTTCCCGTATCCCGTTCCCGTATCCCGTTCCCGTATCCCGTTCCCGTATCCCGTTCCCGTATCCCGTTCCCGTATCCCGTTCCCGTATCACGTTGCCGTATCCCGTTTCCCCGTTCCTGTATCCCGTTCCTGTATCCCGTTCCTGTATCCCGTTCCCGTATCTCGTCCCGTATCCCGTTCCCGTATCCCGTATCCCGTATCCCGTATCCCGTATCCCGTATCCCGTTTCCGTATCCTGTCACCGTATCCCGTTCCCGTATCCCGTTCTGGTATCCCGTTCCCGCATCCCGTTCCAGAATTCCGTTCCCGTATCCCGCTCGCGTATCCCGTTCCCGTATTTCCTTCCCGTATCCCGTTCCCGCAACCCGTTGCCATATCCCGTTCCCGTATCCCGTTCCCGTATCTTGTTCCCGTATCCTGTTCCCGTATCCTGTTCCCGTATCCTGTTCCCGTATCCTGTTCCCGTATCCTGTTCCCGTATCCCGTTCCGTATCCCGTACCTGTATCTCGTTCCCGTATCTCGTTCCCGTATCCCGTACCTGTATCTCGTTCCCGTATCTCGTTCCCGTATCCCGTATCCCGTTACCGTATCCCGTTCCGGTATCCTGTTCCGGTATCCTGTTCCGGTATCCTGTTCCGGTATCCTGTTCCGGTATCCTGTTCCGGTATCCTGTTCCGGTATCCTGCTCGGATCCCGTTCCTGTATGCCGTTTCAGTATCCCATTCCCGTATCCCGTATCTCGTTCCGGTATTCTGTTCCGGTATCCTGTTCCGGTATCCTGTTCCGGTATCCTGTTCCGGCATCCTGTTCCGGTATCCTTTCTGGTGTCCTGTTCCGGTATCCTGTTCCGGTATCCCGTTCCGGTATCCCGTTTCCGTATCCCGTTTCCGTATCCCATTTCCCGTTCCCGTATCCCGTTCCCGTATCCCGTATCCCGTTCCCGTATCACGTTCCCGTATCCCGTTCCCGTATCCCGTTCCCGTATCCCGTTCCCGTATCCCGTTCCCGTATCCCGCTCCCGTATCCCGTTCCCGTATCCCTTCCCGTATCCAATTCTCGTATCCCGTTCCCGTATCACGTTCCCGTATCCCGTATCCCGTATCCCGTGTCCCGCTCTTGTATCCTGTTTTCGTATCCCGTTCCCGTATTCCGTACCCGTACCCCATTCTCGTATCCCGTTCCTGTATCCCGTTCCCGTGTCCCGTTCACGTATCCCGTTCACATATCCCGTTTCTGTATCCCATTCTCGTATCCCGTTCCCGTATCCCCTTCCCGTATCCCATTCTCGTATCCCGTTCCCGTATCCCGTTCCCGTATCCCGTACCCGTATCCCGTTCCCGTATCCCGTTCCCGTATCCCGTTCCCGTATCCCGTTCCCGTATCCCCTTCCCGCATCCCGTCCCCGTATCCCGTTCCCGTATACCGTATTCCGTTCTCATATCCCGTTCCCGTTCCCGAATCCCGTTCCCGTATCTCGTTCCCGTATCCCGTTTCCGTATCCCGTTCCCGTATCCCATTCTCGTATCCCGTTCCCGTATCCCGTTCCCGTATCCCGTTCCCGTATCCCGTTCTGGTATCCCGTTCCCGTATCCCGTTCCCGTATCCCGTTCCAGTATCCCGTTCCCGTATCCGGTATCCCGTATCCCGTTCCCGTATACCGTATCCCGTATCCCGTGTCCCGCTCCCTCTCCAGTTCCCGTTCCCGTTCACGTTCCCGTATCCCGTTTCCGTATCTCGTTTCCGCATCCCGTTGCCGTATCACCTTCCCGTATCACGTTACCGTATCCCGTTCCCGTATCCCGTATCCCGTTCCCGTACCCCGTATCTCGTTTCCCGTTTCGGTATCTCGTATCCCATTCACGTATCTGATCCCGTATCCTTTATCCCACTCCCGTATCCAGTTTCCGAATCCGCTTCCTGTTTCCCGTTCCCGTATCCCGTTCCGTATCCAGTTCCCGTATATTGTATCCCGTGCTCGTATCCCGTTCCCGTATCCCGTTCCCGTATCCCGTTCCCGTATCCCGTTCCCGTATCTTGTTCCCGTATCCCGTTGCCGTATCCCGTTTCCCCGTTCCTGTATCCCGTTCCTGTATCCCGTTCCCGTATCTCGTTCCCGTATCCCGTTCCCGAAACCCGTATCCCGTATCCCGTATCCCGTTTCCGTATCCTGTAACCGTATCCCGTTCCCGTATCCCGTTCCGGTATCCCGTTCCCGCATTCCGTTCCAGAATTCCGTTCCCGTATCCCGCTGGCGTATCCCGTTCCAGTATTTCCTTCCCGTATCCCGTTCCCGCAACCCGTTCCCGTATCCCGTTCCCGTATCCTGCTCCCGTATCCTGTTCCCGTATCCTGTTCCCGTATCCTGCTCCCGTATCCTGTTCCCGTATCCTGTTCCCGTATCCCGTTTTGTATTCCGTACCTGTATCTCGCTCCCGTATCTCGTTCCCGTATCCCGTATCCCGTATCCCGTTCCCGTATCCCGTTCCGGTATCCTGTTCCGGTATCCTGTTCTGGTATCCTGTGCCGGTATCCTGTTCCGGTATCCTGTTCCGGTATCCTGTTACGGTATCCTGTTCCGGTATCCTGTTCCCGTATCCTGTTCCGGTATCCTGCTCCGATCCCGTTTCTGTATGCCGTTTCAGTATCCCATTCCCGTATCCCGTATCCCGTTCCGGTATTCTGTTCCGGTATCCTGTTCCGGCATCCTGTTCCGGTATCCTGTTCCGGTATCCTGCTCCGGTGTCCTGTTCCGGTATCCTGTGCCGGTATCCCGTTCCGGTATCCCGTTTCCGTATCCCGTTTCCGTATATCGTTTCCCGTTCCCGTATCCCGTTCCCGTATCCCGTTCCCGTATCCCGTTCCCGTATCCCGTTCCCGTATCCCGTTCCCGTATCCCCTTCCCGTATCCCGTTCCCGTATCACCTTCCCGTATCCCGTATCCCGTATCCCGTGTCCCGTTCTTGTATCCTGTTTTCGTATCCCGTTCCCGTATTCCGTACCCGTACCCCATTCTCGTATCCCGTTCCTGTATCCCGTTCCCGTGTCCCGTTCACGTATCCCGTTCACATATCCCGTTTCTGTATCCCATTCTCGTATCCCCTTCCCATATCCCCTTCCCGTATCCCATTCTCGTATCCCGTTCCCGTATCCCGTTCCCGTATTCCGTTCCCGTATCCCGTTCCCGTACCCCGTTCCCGTATCCCGTTCCCGTATCCCGTTCCCGTACCCCTTCCCGCATCCCGTCCCCGTATCCCGTTCCCGTATCCCGTATTTCGTTCTCATATCCCGTTCCCGTTCCCGTATCCCGTTCCCGTATCCCGTTCCCGTATCCCGTTTCCGTATTCCGTTCCCGTATCCCGTTCCCGTATCCCGCTCCCGTATCCCGTTCCCGTATCCCTTCCCGTATCCAATTCTCGTATCCCGTTCCCGTATCACGTTCCCGTATCCCGTATCCCGTATCCCGTGTCCCGCTCTTGTATCCTGTTTTCGTATCCCGTTCCCGTATTCCGTACCCGTACCCCATTCTCGTATCCCGTTCCTGTATCCCGTTCCCGTGTCCCGTTCACGTATCCCGTTCACATATCCCGTTTCTGTATCCCATTCTCGTATCCCGTTCCCGTATCCCCTTCCCGTATCCCATTCTCGTATCCCGTTCCCGTATCCCGTTCCCGTATCCCGTACCCGTATCCCGTTCCCGTATCCCGTTCCCGTATCCCGTTCCCGTATCCCGTTCCCGTATCCCCTTCCCGCATCCCGTCCCCGTATCCCGTTCCCGTATACCGTATTCCGTTCTCATATCCCGTTCCCGTTCCCGAATCCCGTTCCCGTATCTCGTTCCCGTATCCCGTTTCCGTATCCCGTTCCCGTATCCCATTCTCGTATCCCGTTCCCGTATCCCGTTCCCGTATCCCGTTCCCGTATCCCGTTCTGGTATCCCGTTCCCGTATCCCGTTCCCGTATCCCGTTCCAGTATCCCGTTCCCGTATCCGGTATCCCGTATCCCGTTCCCGTATACCGTATCCCGTATCCCGTGTCCCGCTCCCTCTCCAGTTCCCGTTCCCGTTCACGTTCCCGTATCCCGTTTCCGTATCTCGTTTCCGCATCCCGTTGCCGTATCACCTTCCCGTATCACGTTACCGTATCCCGTTCCCGTATCCCGTATCCCGTTCCCGTACCCCGTATCTCGTTTCCCGTTTCGGTATCTCGTATCCCATTCACGTATCTGATCCCGTATCCTTTATCCCACTCCCGTATCCAGTTTCCGAATCCGCTTCCTGTTTCCCGTTCCCGTATCCCGTTCCGTATCCAGTTCCCGTATATTGTATCCCGTGCTCGTATCCCGTTCCCGTATCCCGTTCCCGTATCCCGTTCCCGTATCCCGTTCCCGTATCTTGTTCCCGTATCCCGTTGCCGTATCCCGTTTCCCCGTTCCTGTATCCCGTTCCTGTATCCCGTTCCCGTATCTCGTTCCCGTATCCCGTTCCCGAAACCCGTATCCCGTATCCCGTATCCCGTTTCCGTATCCTGTAACCGTATCCCGTTCCCGTATCCCGTTCCGGTATCCCGTTCCCGCATTCCGTTCCAGAATTCCGTTCCCGTATCCCGCTGGCGTATCCCGTTCCAGTATTTCCTTCCCGTATCCCGTTCCCGCAACCCGTTCCCGTATCCCGTTCCCGTATCCTGCTCCCGTATCCTGTTCCCGTATCCTGTTCCCGTATCCTGCTCCCGTATCCTGTTCCCGTATCCTGTTCCCGTATCCCGTTTTGTATTCCGTACCTGTATCTCGCTCCCGTATCTCGTTCCCGTATCCCGTATCCCGTATCCCGTTCCCGTATCCCGTTCCGGTATCCTGTTCCGGTATCCTGTTCTGGTATCCTGTGCCGGTATCCTGTTCCGGTATCCTGTTCCGGTATCCTGTTACGGTATCCTGTTCCGGTATCCTGTTCCCGTATCCTGTTCCGGTATCCTGCTCCGATCCCGTTTCTGTATGCCGTTTCAGTATCCCATTCCCGTATCCCGTATCCCGTTCCGGTATTCTGTTCCGGTATCCTGTTCCGGCATCCTGTTCCGGTATCCTGTTCCGGTATCCTGCTCCGGTGTCCTGTTCCGGTATCCTGTGCCGGTATCCCGTTCCGGTATCCCGTTTCCGTATCCCGTTTCCGTATATCGTTTCCCGTTCCCGTATCCCGTTCCCGTATCCCGTTCCCGTATCCCGTTCCCGTATCCCGTTCCCGTATCCCGTTCCCGTATCCCCTTCCCGTATCCCGTTCCCGTATCACCTTCCCGTATCCCGTATCCCGTATCCCGTGTCCCGTTCTTGTATCCTGTTTTCGTATCCCGTTCCCGTATTCCGTACCCGTACCCCATTCTCGTATCCCGTTCCTGTATCCCGTTCCCGTGTCCCGTTCACGTATCCCGTTCACATATCCCGTTTCTGTATCCCATTCTCGTATCCCCTTCCCATATCCCCTTCCCGTATCCCATTCTCGTATCCCGTTCCCGTATCCCGTTCCCGTATTCCGTTCCCGTATCCCGTTCCCGTACCCCGTTCCCGTATCCCGTTCCCGTATCCCGTTCCCGTACCCCTTCCCGCATCCCGTCCCCGTATCCCGTTCCCGTATCCCGTATTTCGTTCTCATATCCCGTTCCCGTTCCCGTATCCCGTTCCCGTATCCCGTTCCCGTATCCCGTTTCCGTATTCCGTTTCCGTATCCTGTTACCTTATCCCGTTCCCGTATTCCGTTCTCGTATCACGTTCCCGTATCCCGTTCCCGTATAACGTGCCCTATCCCGTATCCCGTTCCCGTATCCAGTATCCCATTCCCGTATCCCGTTCCCGTATCCCGTTCCCGTATCCCGTTCCCGTATCCCGTTCCCGTATCCCGTTCCCGTATCCCGTTCCCGTATCCCGTTCCGGTATCCCATTCCCGTATCCCGTTCCCGTATCCCGTTCCAGTATCCCGTTCCCGTATCCGGTATCCCGTATCCCGTTCCCGTATACCGTATCCCGTATCCCGTGTCCCGCTCCCTCTCCAGTTCCCGTTCCCGTTCACGTTCCCGTATCCCGTTTCCGTATTTCGTTTCCGCATCCGGTTCCCGTATCACGTTCCCGTATCACGTTGCCGTATCCCGTTCCCGTATCCCGTATCCCGTTCCCGTCCCACGTATCTCGTTTCCCGTTTCCGTATCTCGTATCCCATTCACGTATCTGATCCCGTATCCTTTATCCCGCTCCCGTATCCAGTTTCCGAATCCGCTTCCTGTTTCCCGTTCCCGTATCCCGTTCCGTATCCAGTTCCCGTATATTGTATCCCGTGCTCGTATCCCGTTCCCGTATCCCGTTCCAGTATCCCGTTCCCGTATCCCGTTCCCGTATCCCGTTCCCGTATCCCGTTCCCGTATCCCGTTCCCGTATCCCGTTCCCGTATCCCGTTCCCGTATCCCGTTCCCGTATCCCGTATCCCGTTTTCGTATCCCGTTTTCGTATCCCGTTCCCGTATCCCGTTTCCTATCCCGTTCCCGTATCCCGTTCCCGTATCCCGTTCCCGTATCCCGTTCCCGTATCCCGTTCCCGTATCCCGTTCCCGTATCCCGTTCCCGTATCCCGTTCCCGTATCCCGTTCCAGTATCCCGTTCCAGTATTCCTTTCCCGTATCCCGTTCCCGTATCCCGTTCCCGTATCCCGTTCCCGTATCCCGTTCCCGTATCCCGTTCCCATGTCCCGTTCCTGTATCCCGTTCCCGTATCCCGTTCCCGTATCCCGTTCCCGTATCCCGTTCCCGTATCCCGTTTCCGTATCCCTTCCCTATCTCGTTCCCTATCCCGTATCCCGTTCCCGTATCCCATTCCCGTGTCCGGTATCCCGTATCCCGTTCTTCTTTCTGTATCTCGTTCACGTATCCCGTTCTCATATCCCGTTCCCATATCCTGTTCCCGTATCCCGTTCCCGTATCCCGTTCCCGTATCCCGTATCACGTTCCCGTATCCCGTTCCCGTATCCCGTTCCCGTATCCCGTTCCCGTATCCCGTTCCCGTATCCCGTTCCCGTATCCCGTTCCCGTATCCCCTTCCCGTATCCCGTTCCCGTATCCCGTTCTCGTATCCCGTTCCCGTATCCCGTTCCGTATCCCGTTCCCGTATCCTGTTCCCATATCCAGTTTCCATATCCCGTTCCCGTATCTCGTATCCCGTTCCCGTATCCCGTTCCCGTATCCTGTTAACGTATCCCGATCCCGTATCCCGTTCTCTTATCCCGCTCCCGTATCCCGCTCCCGTATCCCGATCCCGTATCCCGCTCCCGTATATCGCTCCCGTATCACGTTCCCTTATCCCGCTCCCGTATCCTGATCCCGTATCCCGATCTCGTATCCCACTCCCGTATCCCGCTCCCGTATCCCGCTCCCGTAACCCGCTCCCGTATCTCATTCCCATATCTCGTACACCGTTCCGATATCTCCTTACCATATCTAGTTAACGTATCTCATTCCCGTATCCTGTTCCCGTATCTCGTTCCAGCATCACTTTGTTGTACCCAGTTTCCGTATCTTGTTGCCGCATTTCGCTCCCATATCTTCTTACCGTATCTCGTTCCCGTGTCGCAGTCTCTGCCAAAACATTTTAGCGGTTTACATGCCTGAAATATGTCAACCGGCTTCAACAAAATCTCCCCGGGAGGGAGGTGCGACGTCTGCTAGTCATGCGCTCATTGATGAATTCGACTGCGGCAGTGTCAGTCTTGGGCAAACTTAAACGATGCTATTTTATTCGACGCAATTATTTCCCAACGTTAGCGTTGGTAATCGTTTACGTTTGACTTCAGCATAAGTTACCTATGAGCGATTTGCATAATATTTTGGGTGGATATAGGTCAGCAAGAACGGCGCTATCCGTCTGTGTAAATTTTCCGGATAAGTTTGTCCTCCTTTTGGGGGTTACGGCGGTGTGAAGGATTAAATTGTCCAAAAATATAGCATTTCAAATCCCACTCCAAAATATTAGTCGCACAGCTTTGAGTAACACATATAATTTGAAGATGGTCGCTGCGCCTGCAAAATGGTGCCCGGTTCAGCCTTTTACGTCGAACGGTTTCCGAGCACCAATTTAAATCCTGAATATGCCAATTTTATCATGAAAGTGGTCACAACTTTGCACGTGGCACGCACATCGCCCTGGACGACATCCTATACGCAAGTCCAATCGATTATCTATCACATAGTGTTGCTCGCATATCGCTGCGAATCTCGGTTGCCGAGCAAGCGGCCGGGGAACCGGGCGAAACTTGCCCATTTTTCGCGATTTTACAATGTCGCGTTTCCCATGTTAAACGAATGGCGCACGCGCGCACGTGCCGACACCGCACCGTCGGTCGGATCGACATTAAAACTTGATACGATCTGTTGAATCACGGGACCCAAAAGTCCTGAAAAAAATATCCTGGTAACTCATTAGACGGCTGCACAAGAACCGATTTAGGGCGTCACTCCGGCGGCGGCGGCGGCGGCGGCGGGCGGGTCATCTTTTAGGATTTACTAGATGGCCTTTATTGCGCGATGGGCAATTTATATAGCCAGCTTATTTATATATGCTAGCCGTTTCCAGTGTCTCGTATTCCGTATTCTAGCCTTTATTGCGCGATGCGCAATTTATATAGCCAGCTAATTTATACATGCTAGCCGTTTCCCGTATCTCGTATTCCGTATTCAGTATTCGGTATTCCTTATTCCGTATTCCGTAGTCCGTAGTCCGTAGTCCGTATGTCGTATTCCGTACCCCGTTCCCGTTCTTGTATCCCGTTCCCGTCTCCCGTCTCCCGTTCCCGTATCCTGTTCCCGTATCCCGTTCCCGTATCCCGTTCCCGTATCCCGTTACCGTATCCCGTTACCGTATCCCGTTACCGTATCCCGTTACCGTATCCCGCTACCGTATCCCGTTACCGTATCCCGTTACCGTATCCCGTTACCGTATCCCGTTACCGTATCCCGTTACCGTATCCCGTTCCCGTATCCGGTTCCCGTATCTGGTTCCCGTATCTGGTTCCCGTAATCGGTTCCCGTATCCGGTTCCCGTATCCCGTTCCCGTATCCCGTTCCCGTCTCCCGTTCCCGTCTCCCGTTCCCGTATGTCGTTCCATTATCCCGTTCCAGTATCCCGTTCTCGTTCCCGTATCCCGTTCCCGTATCCCGTTCCCGTATCCCGTTCCCGTATCCCGTATCCCGTTCCCGTATCCCGTTCCCGTATCCCGTTCGCGTATCCCGATCCCGTTCCCGTATCCTATTCCCGTAAACCGTATCCCGTATCCCGTTCCCGTATCCCGTTCCCGTATCCTGCTCCCGTATCCCGTTCCCGTATCCCGTTCCCGTATCCCGTTCCCGTATCCCGTTCCCGTATCCCGTTCCCGTTTCCCGTTCGCGTATCCCGTTCCCGTATCCCGTTCCCGTATCCCGTTCCCGTATCCCGTTCCCGTATCCCGTTCCCGTATCCCGATCCCGTTCCCGTATCATACAACTGTATCCCTTTCTCTTATCTCGTTCCCGTATCCCGTTCCCGTATCCCGTTCCCATATCCCGTTCCCGTATCCTGTTCCCGTATCCTATTCCCGTATCCCTTTCCCGTATCCCGTTCGCGTATCCCGTTCCCGTATCCCGTTCCCGTATCCCGTTCCCGTATCCCGTATCCCTTTCCCGTATCGCGTTCCCGTATACCGTTCCGTATCCCATTCCCGTATTCCGTATCCCGTTCCCGTATCCCGTTCCCGTATCCAGTGCCCGTATTCCGTTCCCGTATCCCGTTCCCGTATCCCGTTCCCGTATCCCGTTCCCGTATCCCGTTCCCGTATCCCGTTCCCGTATCCCGTTCCCGTATCCCGTTCCCGTATCCCGTTCCCGTATCCCGTTCCCGTATCCCGTTCCTTTATCCCGTTCCCGTATCCCGTTTCCGTATCCCTTTACCCTATCCCGTTCCCGCATCCCGTTCCCGTATCCCGTTCCCCTATCTCGTTCCCGTATCCAGTTCCCGTATTCCGCTCCCGTATTCCGTTCCCGTATTCCGTTCCCGTATTCCGTTCCCGTATTCCGTTCCCGTATTCTGTTCCCGTGTCCCGTTCCCGTATCCCATATCATGTTCCCGTATCCCATTCCCGTATCCCATTCCCGTATCCCATTCCCGTATCCCATTTCCGTATCCCATTTCCGTATCCCATTCCCGTATCCCATTCCTGTATCCCATTCCCGTATCCCATTCCCGTATCCCATTCCCGTATCCCATTCCCGTACCCGTTGCTGTATCCCATTCCTGTTTCCCGTTGCCGTATCCCGTTCCAGTATCCCGTATCGGGCTCCCACTCCAGTCCCCGTTCTCGTATCCCGTTTCCGTATCTTGTTTCCGTATCCCATTCCCGTATCACGTTCCCGTATCACGTTCCTGTATCCCGTTCCCGTATCCCGTTCCCGTATCCCGTTCCCGTATCTCGTTCCCGTATCCCGTTCCCGTATCCCGTTCCCGTATCCCGTTCCCGTAGCCCGTTCCCGTAGCCCGTTCCCGTGACCCGTTCCCGTATGCCGCTCCCGTATCTTATTCCCGTATCTAGTACACCGTTCCGATATCTCCTTACCATATCTAGTTACCGTATCTCATTCCCGTATCGTGTTCTCGTATCTCGTTCCAGCATCCCTTTCCGTACCCAGTTCCGTATCTTGTTGTCGTATTTCGTTCCCATATCTTCTTACCGTATCTTGTTCCCGTGTCGCAGTCTCTGCCAAAACATTTTAGCGGTTTACATGCCTGACATATGTCAACCGGCTTCAACAAAATCTCCCCGGGAGGGAGGTGCGACGTCTGCTAGTCATGCGCTCATTGATGAATTTGACTGCGGCAGTGTCAGTCTTGGTCAAACTTAAACGACGCTATTTTATTCGACGCAATTATTTTGCAACGTTAGCGTCGGTAATCGTTTACGTTTGACTTCAGCATAAGTTCCCTATCAGCGATTTACAGAATATTTTGGATGGATATAGGTCAGCAAGAACAGTGCTATCCTTCTGTGCAAATTTGCCGGTCAAGTTTGTCCTCGTTTTGGGTGTTACGGCGGTGTGAAGGATTGCATTGTCCAAAAATATTGCATTTCAACTTCAACTCCAAAATATTAGTCACACAGCTTTGAGTAACAGATCTAATTTGAAGACGGTCGCTGCGCCTGCAAAATGGTGCCCGGTTCAGCCTTCTACGTCGAACGGTTTCCGAGCACCATTTGTAATCCTGAATATGCCAATTTTATCATGAAAGTGGTCACACCTTTGCACGTGGCACGCGCATCGCTCTGGCCAACATCCTATACGCAAGGCCAATCGATTATCTATCACATAGTGTTGCTCGCATATCGCTGCGATTCTCGGTTGCCGAGCAAGCGGCCGGGGAACCGGGCGAAACTTGCCCGATTTTCGCGATTTCACCATGTCGCGTTTCCCATGTTAAACGAATGGCGCACGCGCGCACGTGCCGACGCCGCACCGTCGGTCGGATCAACACCAAAACTTGATACGACCTGTTGAATCACGGGACGCAAAAGTCCTGAAAAAATCCTCCTCATAACTCATCAGACGACTGCACAGGAACCGATTTAGGGCGTCACACCGGCGGCGGCGGCGGCGGCGGCGGCGGCGGGTCATCTTTTAGGATTTATAATATAGGGACTAGATAATATAGAGACTAGATGGCCTTTATTGCGCGATGCGCAATTTATATAGCCAGCTAATTTATATATGCTAGCCGTTTCCCGTATCTCGTATTCCGTATTCAGTATTCGATATTCCGTATTCCTTATTCCGTATTCCGTATTCCGTATTCCGTAGCCGTATGTCCTATTCCGTATCCCGTTCCCGTTCTTGTATCCCGTTCCCGTCTCCCGTTCCCGTATCCTGTCCCCGTATCCCGTTCCCGTATCCCGTTCCCGTATCCCGTTACCGTATCACGTTACCGTATCCCGTTACCGTATCCCGTTACCGTATCCCGTTACCGTATCCCGTTACCGTATCCCATTCCCGTATCTCGTTCCCGTATCCCGTTCCCGTATCCTGTTCCCGTATCCCGTTCCCGTTTCCCGTTCCCGTATCTGGTTCCCGTATCCGGTTCCCGTATCCGGTTCCCGTATCCGGTTCCCGTATCCGGTTCCCGTATCCGGTTCCCGTATCCCGTATCCCGTTCCCGTATCCGTTCCCGTATCCCGTTCCCGTATCCCGTTCCCGTATCCCGTTCCCGTATCATGCAACTGTATCCCGTTCTCGTATCCCGTTCCCGTATCCCGTTTTTGTATCCCGTTCCCATATCCCGTTCCCGTATCCTGTTCCCGTATCCCGTTCCCGTATCCCGTATCCCGTTCCCGTATCCCGTTCCCGTATCCCGTTCCCGTATCCCGTATCCCGTTCCCGTATCCCGTTCCCGTATCCCGTTTCCGTATCTCTGTACCCTATCCCGTTCCTGCATCCCGTTCCCGTATCCCGTTCCCCTATCTCGTTCTCGTTTCCAGTTCCCGTATTCCGTTCCCGCATTCCGTTCTCGTATTCCGTTCCCGTATTCCGTTCCCGTATTCTGTTCCCGTATTCTGTTTCCGTAAATCGTTCCCGTATCCCGTTCCCGTATCCCATATCATGTTCCCGTATCCCATTCCCGTATCCCATTCCCGTATCCCATTCCCGTATCCCATTCCCGTATCCCATTCCCGTATCCCATTCCCGTATCCCATTCCCGTATCCCATTCCCGTATCCCATTCCCGTATCCCATTCCCGTATCCCATTCCCGTATCCGATTCCCGTATCCCATTCCCGCATCCGATTCCCGTATCCCATTCCCGTATCCCATTCCCGTATCCCATTCCCGTATCCCGTTACCGTATCCCTTTCCCGTATCTCATTCCCGTATCCCGTTCCCGTATCCTGTTCCCGTATCCCGTTCCCGTTTCCCGTTCCCGTATCTGGTTCCCGTATCCGTTTCCCGTATCCGGTTCCCGTATCCGGTTCCCGTATCCGGTTCCCGTATCCGGTTCCCGTATCCCGTTCCCGTATCCCGTTCCCGTATCCCGTTCCCGTATCCCGTTCCCGTATCCCGTTCCCGTATCCCGTTCCCGTATCACGTTCCGTATCCCGTTCCTGTATCCCGTTCCTGTATCCCGTTCCTGTATCCCGTTCCTGTATCCCGTTCCTGTATCCCGTTCCTGTATCCCGTCCCAGTATCCCGTATCCCGTTCCCGTATCCCGTATACCGTTACCGTATCCCTTAATCAGTTCCCGTATCCAGTTTCCGTATCACGTTCCCGTAACCCGTTCCCGTGTCCCGTGCCCGTATCCCGTTCCCGTATCCCGTTCCCGTATCCCGTTCCCGGATCCCGTATCCCGTTCCCGTATCCCGTTCCCGTATCCCGTTTCCGTATCTCCGTACCCTATCCCGTTCCTGCATCCCGTTCCCGTATCCCGTTCCCCTATCTCGTTCTCGTTTCCAGTTCCCGTATTCCGTTCCCGCATCCCGTTCTCGTATTCCGTTCCCGTATTCCGTTCCCGTATTCTGTTCCCGTATTCTGTTCCCGTAACTCGTTCCCGTATCCCGTTCCCGTATCCCATATCATGTTCCCGTATCCCATTCCCGTATCCCATTCCCGTATCCCATTCCCGTATCCCATTCCCGTATCCCATTCCCGTATCCCATTCCCGTATCCCATTCCCGTATCCCATTCCCGTATCCCATTCCTGTATCCCATTCCCGTATCCCATTCCCGTATCCGATTCCCGTATCCCATTCCCGTATCCGATTCCCGTATCCCATTCCCGTATCCCATTCCCGTATCCCATTCCCGTATCCCATTCCCGTATCCCATTCCCGTATCCCGTTACCGTATCCCTTTCCCGTATCTCGTTCCCGTATCCCGTTCCCGTATCCTGTTCCCGTATCCCGTTCCCGTTTCCCGTTCCCGTATCTGGTTCCCGTATCCGGTTCCCGTATCCGGTTCCCGTATCCGGTTCCCGTATCCCGTTCCCGTATCCGTTCCCGTATCCCGTTCCCGTATCCCGTTCCCGTATCCCGTTCACGTATCATGCAACTGTATCCCGTTCTCGTATCCCGTTCCCGTATCCCGTTTTTGTATCCCGTTCCCATATCCCGTTCCCGTATCCTGTTCCCGTATCCCGTTCCCGTATCCCGTTCCCGTATCCCGTTCCCGTATCCCGTTCCCGTATCCCGTTCCCGTATCCCGTATCCCGTTCCCGTATCCCGTTCCCGTATCCCGTTTCCGTATCTCTGTACCCTATCCCGTTCCTGCATCCCGTTCCCGTATCCCCTTCCCCTATCTCGTTCTCGTTTCCAGTTCCCGTATTCCGTTCCCGCATTCCGTTCTCGTATTCCGTTCCCGTATTCCGTTCCCGTATTCTGTTCCCGTATTCTGTTCCCGTAAATCGTTCCCGTATCCCGTTCCCGTATCCCATATCATGTTCCCGTATCCCATTCCCGTATCCCATTCCCGTATCCCATTCCCGTATCCCATTCCCGTATCCTATTCCCGTATCCCATTCCCGTATCCCATTCCCGTATCCCATTCCCGTATCCCATTCCCGTATCACATTCCCGTATCCGATTCCCGTATCCCATTCCCGTATCCGATTCCCGTATCCCATTCCCGTATCCCATTCCCGTATCCCATTCCCGTATCCCGTTACCGTATCCCTTTCCCGTATCTCATTCCCGTATCCCGTTCCCGTATCCTGTTCCCGTATCCCGTTCCCGTTTCCCGTTCCCGTATCTAGTTCCCGGATCCGTTTCCCGTATCCGGTTCCCGTATCCGGTTCCCGTATCCGGTTCCCGTATCCGGTTCCCGTATCCGGTTCCCGTATCCGGTTCCCGTATCCCGTTCCCGTATCCCGTTCCCGTATCCCGTTCCCGTATCCCGTTCCCGTATCCCGTTCCCGTATACCGTTCCCGTATCCCGTTCCCGTATCCCGTTCCCGTATCCCGTTCCCGTATCACGTTCCGTATCCCGTTCCTGTATCCCGTTCCTGTATCCCGTTCCTGTATCCCGTTCCTGTATCCCGTTCCTGTATCCCGTTCCTGTATCCCGTCCCAGTATCCCGTATCCCGTTCCCGTATCCCGTATACCGTTACCGTATCCCTTAATCAGTTCCCGTATCCAGTTTCCGTATCACGTTCCCGTAACCCGTTCCCGTGTCCCGTGCCCGTATCCCGTTCCCGTATCCCGTTCCCGTATCCCGTTCCCGGATCCCGTATCCCGTTCCCGTATCCCGTTCCCGTATCCCGTTTCCGTATCTCTGTACCCTATCCCGTTCCTGCATCCCGTTCCCGTATCCCGTTCCCCTATCTCGTTCTCGTTTCCAGTTCCCGTATTCCGTTCCCGCATTCCGTTCTCGTATTCCGTTCCCGTATTCCGTTCCCGTATTCTGTTCCCGTATTCTGTTCCCGTAACTCGTTCCCGTATCCCGTTCCCGTATCCCATATCATGTTCCCGTATCCCATTCCCGTATCCCATTCCTGTATCCCATTCCCGTATCCCATTCCCGTATCCCATTCCCGTATCCCATTCCCGTATCCCATTCCCGTATCCCATTCCCGTATCCCATTCCTGTATCCCATTCCCGTATCCCATTCCCGTATCCGATTCCCGTATCCCATTCCCGTATCCGATTCCCGTATCCCATTCCCGTATCCCATTCCCGTATCCCATTCCCGTATCCCATTCCCGTATCCCGTTACCGTATCCCTTTCCCGTATCTCGTTCCCGTATCCCGTTCCCGTATCCTGTTCCCGTATCCCGTTCCCGTTTCCCGTTCCCGTATCTGGTTCCCGTATCTAGTTCCCGTATCTGGTTCCCGTATCCGGTTCCCGTATCCGGTTCCCGTATCCGGTTCCCGTATCCGGTTCCCGTATCCGGTTCCCGTATCCGGTTCCCGTATCCGGTTCCCGTATCCGGTTCCCGTATCCGGTTCCCGTATCCGGTTCCCGTATCCCGTTCCCGTATCCCGTTCCCGTATACCGTTCCCGTATCCCGTTCCCGTATCCCGTTCCCGTATCCCGTTCCCGTATCCCGTTCCCGTATCACGTTCCGTATCCCGTTCCTCTATCCCGTTCCTGTATCCCGTTCCTGTCTCCCGTTCCTGTATCCCGTTCCTGTATCCCGTCCCAGTATCCCGTATCCCGTTCCCGTATCCCGTATACCGTTACCGTGTCCCTTAATCAGTTCCCGTATCCAGTTTCCGTATCACGTTCCCGTAACCCGTTCCCGTATCCCGTGCCCGTATCCCGTTCCCGTATCTCGTTTCCGTATCACGTTTCCGTATTCTGTTCCCGTACCCGTTCCCGTATCCCATCCCCTTATCCCATTCCCGTATCCCATTCCCGTATACCGTTCCCGTATCCCGTTCCCGTATCCCGTTCCCGTATCCCGTTCCCGTATCCCGTTCCGTATCCCGTTCCCGTATCCCGTTCCCGTATCCCGTTCCCGTATCCCGTTCCCGTATCCCGTATCCCGTTCCCGTATCCCGTTCCCGTATCCTGTTCCCGTATCCCGTTCCCGTATCCCGTTCCCGTATCCCGTTCCCATATCCCGTTCCTGTATCCCTTTCCCGTATTCCGTTCCCGCTCCAGTTCCCGTTCCCGTATCCCGTTTCCGTATCCTGTTTCGTATCCCGTTTCCGTATCCCGTTTCCGTATCCTGTTTCCGTATCCTGTTTCGGTATCCCGTTTCCGTATCCCGTTTCCGTATCCCGTTTCCGTATCCCGTTTCCGTATCCCGTTTCCGTATCCCGTTTCCGTATCCCGTTTCCGTAACCCGTTTCCGTATCCCGTTTCCGTATCCCGTTTCCGTATCCCGTTTCCGTATCCCGTTTTCGTATCCCGTTCCCGTATCCCTCTTCCGTATCCCACTCCCGTATCTCATTCCCGTATCTTGTACACCGTCCCTATATCTCCTTACCATATAGACTTTCCCAGTTCCCGTATCCTGTTCCCGAATCTCGTTCCGTATCCCGTACCTAAATCCCGTACCTGTATCCCGTACCTGTATCTCGTTCCCGTATCCCGTATCCCCCTTCCATATCCCGTTCCGGTATCGTGTTCCGGTATCCTGTTCCGGTATCCTGTTCCGGTATCCTGTTCCGGTATCCTCCTCCGGTATCCCTTTCCCGTATTCCATTCCCGTATCCCGTTCCTGTATCCCGTATCCAGTTCCCGTATCCAGTTCCCGTGTCCCGTATCCCGTTCCCGTATCCCGTATCCCGTTCCCGTATCCCGTTCCCGTATCCCGTTCCCGTATCCCGTTCCCGTATCCCGTTCCCCTAACCCGTTCCCGTATCCCGTTCCCATATCCCGTTCCCGTATCCCGTTCCCGTATACCGTTCTCGTATCCAATTCCCGTATCCTGATCCCGTATCCCGTTCCCGTATCCCGTTCCCGTATCCCGTTCCCGTATCCCGTTCCCGTATCTCGTTCCCGTATCCCGTTTCCGTATCCCGTTCCCGTATCCCGTTCACGGATCCCGTTCCCGGATCCCGTTCCCGTATACCGCTCCCGTACCTCGTTCCCTATCCTGTTCCCGTATCGCGTTCCAGTATACCGTTCCGTATCCCATTCCCGTATCCAGTTCCCGTATCCCGTTCCCGTATCCCGTTCCCGTATCCCGTTCCCGTATCCCGTTCCCGTATCCCGTTCCCGTATCCCGTTCCCGTATCCCGTTCCCGTATCCCGTTCCCGTATCCGTTCCAGTATCCGTTCCCGTTTCCCGTTCCCATATCCCGTATCCCGTTCCCGTATCCCGTTCCCGTATCCGTTCCCGTAACCGTTCCCGTATCCGTTCCCGTATCCGTTCCCGTATCCGTTTCCGTATCCGTTCCCGTATCCGTTCCCGTAACCGTTCCCGTATCCGTTCCCGTATCCGTTCCCGTATCCGTTCCCGTATCCGTTTCCGTATCCGTTCCCGTATCCGTTCCCGTATCCGTTCCCATATCCGTTCCCGTATCCGTTCCCGTATCCGTTCCCGTATCCGTTCCCGTATCCGTTCCCGTATCCGTTCCCGTATCCGTTCCCGTATCCCATATCCTGCTCCCGTATCCCATTCCCGTATACCGTTGCCGTATCCCGTTCCAATATCCCGTATCGCGCTCCCACTCCAGTCCCCGTTCCCGTATCCCGTTTCCGTATCTTGTTTCTGTATTCTATTCCCGTATCACGTTCCCGTATCACGTTCCTGTATCACGTTCCCGTATCACGTTCTCGTATCCCGTTCCCGTATCCCGTTCCCGTATCCCGCTCCCGTATCTTATTCCCGTATCTAGTACACCGTTCCGATATCTCCTTACCATATCTAGTTGCCGCATCTTATTCCCGTATCCTGTTCCTGTATCTCGTCCCAGCATCCCTTTCTCCTACCCAGTTTCCGTATCTTGTTGCCGTATTTCGTTCCGATATCTTCTTACCGTATCTCGTTCCCGTGGCGCAGTCTCTGCCAAAACATTTTAGCGGTTTATATGCCTGAAAGATGTCAACCGGCTTCAACAAAATCTCCCCGGGAGGGAGGTGCGACGTCTGCTAGTCATGCGCTCATTGAGGAATTTGACTGCGGCAGTGTCAGTCTTGGGCAAACTTAAATGATGCTATTTTATTCGACGCAATTATTTCGCAACGTTAGCGTCGGTAATCGTTTACGTTTGACTTCAGCATAAGTTACCTATGAGCGATTTACATAATATTTTGGGTGGATATAGGTCAGCAAGAACGGCGCTATCCGTTGGTGTAAATTTGCCGGACAAGTTTGTCCTCGTTTTGGGGGTTACGGCGGTGTGAAGGATTAAATTGTCCAAAAATATTGCATTTCAAATCCCACTCCAAAATATTAGTCACACAGCTTTGAGTAACAAATATAATTTGAAGACGGTCACTGCGCCTGCAAAATGGTGCCCGGTTCAGCCTTCTACGTCGAACGGTTTCCGAGCACCAATTTAAATCCTGAATAGGCCAATTTTATCATTCAAGTGGTTACAACTTTGCACGTGGCACGCGCATCACTCTGGACGACATCCTATACGCAAGGCCAATCGATTATCTATCACATAGTGTTGCTCGCATATCGCTGCGATTCTCGGTTGCCGAGCAAGCGGCCGGGGAACCGGGCGAAACTTGCCCGTTTTTCGCGATTTCACAATGTCGCGTTTCCCATGTTAAACGAATGGCGCACGCGCGCACGTGCCGACGCCGCACCGTCGGTGAGATCGACCCCAAAACTTGATACGACCTGTTGAATCACAGGACCCAAAAGTTCTTCAAAAATCACGTTCATAACTCATCAGACGGCTGCACAGGAACCGATTTTGGGCGTCACTCCGGCGGCGGCGGCGGCGGCGGCGGCGGGTCATCTTTTAGGATTTATAATATAGAGATAGAGACTAGATGGCCTTTATTGCGCGATGCGCAATTTATATAGCCAGCTAATTTATATATGATCGCCGTTTCCAGTGTCTCGTATTCCGTATTCAGTATTCCGTATTCATTATTCCGTATTCCATATTCCGTATTCCGTATTCCGTATTCCGTATTCCGTATCTCGTATCTCGTATCTAGTATCCGTATTCCGTATTCCGTATTCCGTATTCCGTATTCCGTATTCTGTATTACGTATTACGGATTACGTATCCCGTTCCCGTATCCCGTATCCTGTTCCCGTATCTTGTTCCCGTATCCCGTTCCCGTATCCCGTTCCCGTATCCCGTTCCCGTATCCCGTTCCCGTATCCCGGTCCCGTATCCCGTTCCCGTATCCCGTATACCGTATCCCGTGTCCCGCTCCCTCTCCAGTTCCGGTTCCCGTTCTCGTTCCCGTATCCCGTTTCCGTATCTCGTTTCCGCATCCCGTTCCCGTATCACGTTACCGTATCACGTTCCCGTATCACGTTCACGTATCCCGTTCCCGTATCCCGTTCCCGTATCCGGTATCTCGTTTCCCGTTTCCGTCTCCCGTATCCCGTATCCCGTTCCCATATTATAATCCCTTATCCCGTTCCCGTATCCCGTATACCTTAATCAGCTCCCGTATCCAGTGCCCGTATGCCGTTTCCGCATCCCGTTCCCGTATCCCGTATCCCGTTCCCGTATCCCGTATCCCGTATCCCGTTCCCGTATCCCGTTCCCGTATCCCGTTCCCGTATCCCGTTCCCGTATCCCGTTCCCGTATCCCGTATATCGTTCCCGTATCCCGTATCCCGTATCCCGTTCCCGTATCCCTTTCCCGTATCCCTTTCCCGTATCCCTTTCCCGTATCCCTTTCCCGTATCCCGTTCCCGTATCCCGTTCCCGTATCCCGTTCCCGTATCCCGTATGTCACTCCCGCTCCAGTTCCCGTTCCCGTTCCCGTTCCCGTATCCCGTATCCCATTTCCGTATCACTTTACCCTATCCCGTTCCCGTATCCCATTCTCGTATCACGTTCTCGTATCCCGTTCCCGTATCCTGTTCCCGTATGCCGTTCCCGTATCCCGTATCCCGTTCCTGTATCCCGTTCCCTATCCCGTATCCCGTTCCCGTATCCCATTCCCGTATCCGGCATCCCGTATCCGGTATCCCGTATCCGATATCCCGTATCCGGTATCCCGTATCCCGTTCCCGTTCCCATATCCCGTTCCCGTTCCCGCATCCCGTTCCCGTATCCCTCCGGGGAGGGAGGTGCGACGTCTGCTAGTCATGCGCTCATTGATGAATTTGACTGCGGCAGTGTCAGTGTTGGGAAAACTTAACCGATGATATTTTATTCGACGCAATTATTTCGAAACGTTAGCGTCGGTAATCGTTTACGTTTGACTTCAGCGTAAGTTACCTATGAGCGATTTACATAATATTTTGGGTGGATATAGATCAGCAAGAACGGCGCTATCCGTCTGTGTAAATTTGCCGGGCAAGTTTGTCCTCGTTTTGGGTGTTACGGCGGTGTGAAGCATTAATTGGTCCGAAAATATTGCATTTCAACTTCAACTCCAAAATATTAGTCACACAGCTTTGAGTAACACATATAATTTGAAGTCGGTCGCTGCGCCTGCAAAATGGTGCCCGGTTCAGCCTTCTACGTCGAACGGTTTCCGAGCACCAATTTAAATCCTGAATATGCCAATTTTGTCATGAAAGGGGTCACAACTTTGCATGTGGCACGTGCATCGCTCTGGACGACATCCTATACGCAAGGTCAATCGATTATCTATCACATAGTGTTGCTCGCATACCGCTGCGACTCTTGGTTGCCGAGCAAAGGGCCGGGGAACCGCGAGGAACTTGCCCGTTTTTTCGCGATTTCCGAATGTCGCGTTTCCCATGTTAAACAAATGGCGCACGCGCGCACGCGCCGACACCGCACCGTTAGTCTTATTAAGCTGATAATTTAATACGACCTGTTGAATCACGGGACCCAAAAGTGCTGAATAAAATCACTCTCATAACTCATCAGACGACTGCACAGGAACCGATTTAGGGCGTCACTCCGGCGGCGGCGGGTCATCTTTTAGGATTTATAATACCGTATCCCGTTACCGTATCCCGTTACCGTATCCCGTTACCGTATCCCGTTACCGTATCCCGTTACCGTATCCCGTTACCGTATCCCGTTACCGTATCCCGTTACCGTATCCCGTTACCGTATCCCGTTACCGTATCCCGTTACCGTATCCCGTTACCGTATCCCGTTCCGGTATCCCATTCCCGTATCCCGTATTCCGTATTCCGTATTCCGTATCTCGTATCTCGTATTCCGTATTCCGTATCCCGTTCCCGTTCCCGTATCCCCTTCCCGTATCCCGTTACCGTATCCCGTTACCGTATCCCGTTACCGTATCCCGTTACCGTATCCCGCTACCGTATCCCGTTACCGTATCCCGTTACCGTATCCCGTTACCGTATCCCGTTACCGTATCCCGTTACCGTATCCCGTTACCGTATCCCGTTACCGTATCCCGTTACCGTATCCCGTTACCGTATCCCGTTCCGGTATCCCGTTCCCGTATCCCGTTCCCGTATTCCGTATTCCGTATTCCGTATTCCGTATCTCGTTTCTCGTATTCCGTATTCTGTATTCCGTATTACGTATTACGTATTACGTATTACGTTTTACGTATTACGTATTACGTATCCCGTTCCCGTTCCCGTATCCCGTATGCCGTTCCCGTATCTCGTTCCCGTATCCCGTATCTCATTTCCCGTTTCCGTATTTCGTATCCCCTTCACGTATCCGATCCCGTATCCTTTATCCCGCTCCCGTATCCAGTTTCCGAAACCCCTTCCGGTTTCCCGTTCCGTATCCAGTTCCCGTATATCGCGTATATCCCGACATCTTATATCCCGTTCCCGTATCCCTTTTCCGTATTCTGATCCCGTATCCCGTATACCGTTCGCGTATCCGGGATACTTTAATCAGCTCCCGTATCCAGTTACCGTATCCCGTTCCCGTATCCCGTTCCCGTATCCTGTATCCCGTTTCCGTATCCCGTTTCCGTATCCCGTTCCCGTATCCCGTTACCATGTCCCGTTCCCGTATCCCGTTCCCGTATTCCGTTCCCGTATCCCGTTCTCGTATCCCGTTCCCGTATCCCGTGACCGTATGCCGTTCCCTGTTCCCGTATCCACTTCACGTATCCCGTTCCGGTATCCCGTACTGGTATCCTGTTCCGGTATCCAGTTCCGATATCCCGTTCCGGTATCCCGTTCCGGTATCCCGTTCCCGTATCCCGTTCCCGTATCCCGTTCCCGGATCCCGTTCCCGTTTCCCGTTCCCGTATCCCGCTCCCGTATTCCGCTCCCGTATCTTATTCCCGTATCCCGCTCCCGTAACTTATTCCCGTATCTAGTACACCGTTCCGATATCTCCTTACCATATCTAGTTACCGCATCTCATTCCCGTATCTCGTTCCAGCATCCCTTTCTCGTACCTAGTTTCCGTATCTTGTTGCCGTATTTCGTTCCCATATCTTCCTACCGTATGTCGTTCATGTGTCGCAGTCTCTGCCAAAACATTTTAGCGGTTTACATGCCTGAAATATGTCATCCGGCTTCAACACAATCTCCCCTGGAGGGAGGTGCGACGTCAGCTAGTCATGCGCTCATTGATGAATTTGACTGCAGCAGTGTCAATCTTGAGCACACTTAAACGATGCTATTTTATTCGACGAAATTATTTCGCAACGTTAGCGTCGGTAATCGTTTACGTTTGACTTCAGCATAAGTTACCTATGAGCGATTTACATAATATTTTGGGTGGATATAAGTCAGCAAGAACGGCGCTATCCGTCTGTGTAAATTTACCGGTCAAGTTTGTCCTCGTTTTGGGTGTTACGGCGGTGTGAAGGGTTAAATTGTCCAAAAATATTGCATTTCAACTTCAACGCCAAAATATTAGTCACACCGCTTTGAGTAACTCATATAATTTGAAGACGGTACTTGCGCCTGCAAAATGGTGCCCGGATCAGCGTTCTACGTCGAACGGTTTCCGAGCACCAATTTAAATCCTGAATATGCCAATTTTATCATGGAAGTGGTCACATTTTTGCACGTGGCACGCGCATCGCTCTGGACGACATCCTATACGCAAGGCCAATGGATTATTTATCACATAGTGTTGCTTGCATATCGCTGCGACTCTCGGTTGCCGAGCAAGCGGCCGGGGAACCGCGCGAAACTTGCCCTTTTTTCGCGATTTCACAATGTCGGGTTTCCCATGTTAAACGAATGGAGGACGCGCGCACGTGCCGACACCGCACCGTCGGTCGGATTGACACCAAAACTTGATACGACCTGTTGAATCACGGGACCCAAAAGTTCTGAAAAAATCACGTTCATAATTCATCAGACGACTGCACAGGAACCGATTTAGGGCGTCACTCGGGCGGCGGCGGCGGGTCATCTTTTAGGATTTATAATATAGGGACTAGATGGCCTTTATTGCGCGATGCGCAATTTATATAGCCAGCTTATTTATATATGCTAGCAGTTTCCAGTGTCTCGTATTCCGTATTCAGTATTCCGTATTCATTATTCCGTATTAATTATTCCGTATTCCGTATTCCGCATTCCGTATTCCGTATTCCGTATCTCGTATCTCGTATCTCGTATCTCGTATCTCGTATCTCGTATCTCGTATTCCGTATTCCGTATTCCGTATTCCGTATTCTGTATTACGTATTACGTATTACATATCTCGTTCCCCTATCCCGTATCTTGTTCCCGTATCTCGTTCCCGTATCTCGTTCCCGTATCCCGTTGCCGTATCCCGTTGCCGTATCCCGTTCCCGTATCCCGTTCCCGTATCCCGTTCCCGTATCCCGTTCCCGTATCCCGTTCCCGTATCCCGTTCCCGTATCCCGTTCCCGTATCCCGTTCCCGTATCCCGTTCCCGTCTCCCGTTGCCGTATCCCGTTGCCGTATCCCGTTCCCGTATCCCGTTCCCGTATCCCGTTCCCGTATCCCGTTCCCGTATCCCGTTCCCGTATCCCGTTCCCGTATCCCGTTCCCGTATCCTGTTCCCGTATCCCGTTCCCGTATCACGTTGCCGTATCCCGTTTCCCCGTTCCTGTATCCCGTTCCTGTATCCCGTTCCTGTATCCCGTTCCCGTATCTCGTTCCCGTATCCCGTTCCCGTATCCCGTATCCCGTATCCCGTATCCCGTATCCCGTATCCCGTTTCCGTATCCTGTGACCGTATCCCGTTCCCGTATCCCGTTCTGGTATCCCGTTCCCGCATCCCGTTCCAGAATTCCGTTCCCGTATCCCGCTCGCGTATCCCGTTCCCGTATTTCCTTCCCGTATCCCGTTCCCGCAACCCGTTGCCATATCCCGTTCCCGTAGCCCGTTCCCGTATCCTGTTCCCGTATCCTGTTCCCGTATCCTGTTCCCGTATCCTGTTCCCGTATCCTGTTCCCGTATCCCGTTCCGTATCCCGTACCTGTATCTCGTTCCCGTATCTCGTTCCCGTATCCCGTACCTGTATCTCGTTCCCGTATCTCGTTCCCGTATCCCGTATCCCGTTCCCGTATCCCGTTCCGGTATCCTGTTCCGGTATCCTGTTCCGGTATCCTGTTCCGGTATCCTGTTCCGGTATCCTGTTCCGGTATCCTGTTCCGGTATCCTGTTCCGGTATCCTGCTCGGATCCCGTTCCTGTATGCCGTTTCAGTATCCCATTCCCGTATCCCGTATCTCGTTCCGGTATTCTGTTCCGGTATCCTGTTCCGGTATCCTGTTCCGGTATCCTGTTCCGGTATCCTGTTCCGGTATCCTTTCTGGTGTCCTGTTCCGGTATCCTGTTCCGGTATCCCGTTCCGGTATCCCGTTTCCGTATCCCGTTTCCGTATCCCGTTTCCCGTTCCCGTATCCCGTTCCCGTATCCCGTATCCCGTTCCCGTATCACGTTCCCGTATCCCGTTCCCGTATCCCGTTCCCGTATCCCGTTCCCGTATCCCGCTCCCGTATCCCGTTCCCGTATCCCTTCCCGTATCCCATTATCGTATCCCGTTCCCGTATCACGTTCCCGTATCCCGTATCCCGTATCCCGTGTCCCGCTCTTGTATCCTGTTTTCGTATCCCGTTCCCGTATTCCGTACCCGTACCCCATTCTCGTATCCCGTTCCTGTATCCCGTTCCCGTGTCCCGTTCACGTATCCCGTTCACATATCCCGTTTCTGTATCCCATTCTCGTATCCCGTTCCCGTATCCCCTTCCCGTATCCCATTCTCGTATCCCGTTCCCGTATCCCGTTCCCGTATCCCGAACCCGTATCCCGTTCCCGTATCCCGTTCCCGTATCCCGTTCCCGTATCCCGTTCCCGTAACCCCTTCCCGCATCCCGTCCCCGTATCCCGTTCCCGTATACCGTATTCCGTTCTCATATCCCGTTCCCGTTCCCGAATCCCGTTCCCGTATCTCGTTCCCGTATCCCGTTTCCGTATCCCGTTCCCGTATCCCATTCTCGTATCCCGTTCCCGTATCCCGTTCCCGCATCCCGTTCCCGTATCCCGTTCCGGTATCCCGTTCCCGTATCCCGTTCCCGTATCCCGTTCCAGTATCCCGTTCCCGTATCCGGTATCCCGTATCCCGTTCCCGTATACCGTATCCCGTATCCCGTGTCCCGCTCCCTCTCCAGTTCCCGTTCCCGTTCACGTTCCCGTATCCCGTTTCCGTATCTCGTTTCCGCATCCCGTTCCCGTATCACCTTCCCGTATCACGTTACCGTATCCCGTTCCCGTATCCCGTATCCCGTTCCCGTACCCCGTATCTCGTTTCCCGTTTCCGTATCTCGTATCCCATTCACGTATCTGATCCCGTATCCTTTATCCCGCTCCCGTATCCAGTTTCCGAATCCGCTTCCTGTTTCCCGTTCCCGTATCCCGTTCCGTATCCAGTTCCCGTATATTGTATCCCGTGCTCGTATCCCGTTCCCGTATCCCGTTCCCGTATCCCGTTCCCGTATCCCGTTCCCGTATCCCGTTCCCGTATCTTGTTCCCGTATCCCGTTGCCGTATCCCGTTTCCCCGTTCCTGTATCCCGTTCCTGTATCCCGTTCCCGTATCTCGTTCCCGTATCCCGTTCCCGAATCCCGTATCCCGTATCCCGTATCCCGTTTCCGTATCCTGTAACCGTATCCCGTTCCCGTATCCCGTTCCGGTATCCCGTTCCCGCATTCCGTTCCAGAATTCCGTTCCCGTATCCCGCTGGCGTATCCCGTTCCCGTATTTCCTTCCCGTATCCCGTTCCCGCAACCCGTTCCCGTATCCCGTTCCCGTATCCTGCTCCCGTATCCTGTTCCCGTATCCTGTTCCCGTATCCTGTTCCCGTATCCTGTTCCCGTATCCTGTTCCCGTATCCCGTTTTGTATTCCGTACCTGTATCTCGCTCCCGTATCTCGTTCCCGTATCCCGTATCCCGTTCTCGTATCCCGTTCCGGTATCCTGTTCCGGTATCCTGTTCTGGTATCCTGTGCCGGTATCCTGTTCCGGTATCCTGTTCCGGTATCCTGTTACGGTATCCTGTTCCGGTATCCTGTTCCCGTATCCTGTTCCGGTATCCTGCTCCGATCCCGTTTCTGTATGCCGTTTCAGTATCCCATTCCCGTATCCCGTATCCCGTTCCGGTATTCTGTTCCGGTATCCTGTTCCGGCATCCTGTTCCGGTATCCTGTTCCGGTATCCTGTTCCGGTGTCCTGTTCCGGTATCCTGTGCCGGTATCCCGTTCCGGTATCCCGTTTCCGTATCCCGTTTCCGTATATCGTTTCCCGTTCCCGTATCCCGTTCCCGTATCCCGTTCCCGTATCCCGTTCCCGTATCCCGTTCCCGTATCCCGTTCCCGTATCCCGTTCCCGTATCCCGTTCCCGTATCCCCTTCCCGTATCCCGTTCCCGTATCACCTTCCCGTATCCCGTATCCCGTATCCCGTGTCCCGTTCTTGTATCCTGTTTTCGTATCCCGTTCCCGTATTCCGTACCCGTACCCCATTCTCGTATCCCGTTCCTGTATCCCGTTCCCGTGTCCCGTTCACGTATCCCGTTCACATATCCCGTTTCTGTATCCCATTCTCGTATCCCCTTCCCATATCCCCTTCCCGTATCCCATTCTCGTATCCCGTTCCCGTATCCCGTTCCCGTATCCCGTTCCCGTATCCCGTTCCCGTACCCCGTTCCCGTATCCCGTTCCCGTATCCCGTTCCCGTACCCCTTCCCGCATCCCGTCCCCGTATCCCGTTCCCGTATCCCGTATTTCGTTCTCATATCCCGTTCCCGTTCCCGTATCCCGTTCCCGTATCCCGTTCCCGTATCCCGTTTCCGTATTCCGTTTCCGTATCCTGTTACCTTATCCCGTTCCCGTATTCCGTTCTCGTATCACGTTCCCGTATCCCGTTCCCGTATAACGTGCCCTATCCCGTATCCCGTTCCCGTATCCAGTATCCCATTCCCGTATCCCGTTCCCGTATCCCGTTCCCGTATCCCGTTCCCGTATCCCGTTCCCGTATCCCGTTCCCGTATCCCGTTCCCGTATCCCATTCCCGTATCCCGTTCCCGTATCCCGTTCCAGTATCCCGTTCCCGTATTCGGTATCCCGTATCCCGTTCCCGTATACCGTATCCCGTATCCCGTGTCCCGCTCCCTCTCCAGTTCCCGTTCCCGTTCACGTTCCCGTATCCCGTTTCCGTATTTCGTTTCCGCATCCGGTTCCCGTATCACGTTCCCGTATCACGTTACCGTATCCCGTTCCCGTATCCCGTATCCCGTTTCCGTACCCCGTATCTCGTTTCCCGTTTCCGTATCTCGTATCCCATTCACGTATCTGATCCCGTATCCTTTATCCCGCTCCCGTATCCAGTTTCCGAATCCGCTTCCTGTTTCCCGTTCCCGTATCCCGTTCCGTATCCAGTTCCCGTATATTGTATCCCGTGCTCGTATCCCGTTCCCGTATCCCGTTCCCGCATCCCGTTCCCGTATCCCGTTCCCGTATCCCGTTCCCGTATCCCGTTCCCGTATCCCGTTCCCGTATCCCGTTCCCGTATCCCGTTCCCGTATCCCGTTCCCGTATCCCGTTCCCGTATCCCGTATCCCGTTTTCGTATCCCGTTTTCGTATCCCGTTCCCGTATCCCGTTTCCTATCCCGTTCCCGTATCCCGTTCCCGTATCCCGTTCCCGTATCCCGTTCCCGTATACCGTTCCCGTATCCCGTTCCCGTATCCCGTTCCCGTATCCCGTTCCCGTATCCCGTTCCCGCATCCCGTTCCAGTATCCCGTTCCAGTATTCCTTTCCCGTATCCTGTTCCCGTATCCCGTTCCCGTATCCCGTTCCCGTATCCCGTTCCCGTATCCCGTTCCCGTATCCCGTTCCCGTATCCCGTTCCCGTATCCCGTTCCCGTATCCCGTTCCCGTATCCCGTTCCCGTATCCCGTTCCCGTATCCCGTTTCCGTATCCCTTCCCTATCTCGTTCCCTATCCCGTATCCCGTTCCCGTATCCCATTCCCGTATCCGGTATCCCGTATCCCGTTCTTCTTTCTGTATCTCGTTCACGTATCCCGTTCTCATATCCCGTTCCCATATCCTGTTCCCGTATCCCGTTCCCGTATCCCGTTCCCGTATCCCGTATCACGTTCCCGTATCCCGTTCCCGTATCCCGTTCCCGTATCCCGTTCCCGTATCCCGTTCCCGTATCCCGTTCCCGTATCCCGTTCCCGTATCCCGTTCCCGTATCCCGTTCCCGTATCCCCTTCCCGTATCCCGTTCCCGTATCCCGTTCTCGTATCCCGTTCCCGTATCCCGTTCCGTATCCCGTTCCCGTATCCTGTTCCCATATCCAGTTTCCATATCCCGTTCCCGTATCTCGTATCCCGTTCCCGTATCCCGTTCCCGTATCCTGTTAACGTATCCCGATCCCGTATCCCGTTCTCTTATCCCGCTCCCGTATCCCGCTCCCGTATCCCGATCCCGTATCCCGCTCCCGTATATCGCTCCCGTATCACGTTCCCTTATCCCGCTCCCGTATCCTGATCCCGTATCCCGATCTCGTATCCCACTCCCGTATCCCGCTCCCGTATCCCGCTCCCGTAACCCGCTCCCGTATCTCATTCCCATATCTCGTACACCGTTCCGATATCTCCTTACCATATCTAGTTAACGTATCTCATTCCCGTATCCTGTTCCCGTATCTCGTTCCAGCATCACTTTGTCGTACCCAGTTTCCGTATCTTCGTTCCCATATCTTCTTACCGTATCTCGTTCCCGTGTCACAGTCTCTGCCAAAACATTTTAGCGGTTTACATGCCTGAAATATGTCAACCGGCTTCAACAAAATCTCCCCGGGAGGGAGGTGCGACGTCTGCTAGTCATGTGCTAGTAGTTATTGATGAATTCGACTGCGGCAGTGTCAGTCTTGGGCAAACTTAAACGATGCTATTTTATTCGACGCAATTATTTCCCAACGTTAGCGTTGGTAATCGTTTACGTTTGACTTCAGCATAAGTTACCTATGAGCGATTTGCATAATATTTTGGGTGTATATAGGTCAGCAAGAACGGCGCTATCCGTCTGTGTAAATTTTCCGGATAAGTTTGTCCTCCTTTTGGGGGTTACGGCGGTGTGAAGGATTAAATTGTCCAAAAATATAGCATTTCAAATCCAACTCCAAAATATTAGTCGCACAGCTTTGAGTAACACATATAATTTGAAGATGGTCGCTGCGCCTGCAAAATGGTGCCCGGTTCAGCCTTTTACGTCGAACGGTTTCCGAGCACCAATTTAAATCCTGAATATGCCAATTTTATCATGAAAGTGGTCACAACTTTGCACGTGGCACGCACATCGCCCTGGACGACATCCTATACGCAAGTCCAATCGATTATCTATCACATAGTGTTGCTCGCATATCGCTGCGAATCTCGGTTGCCGAGCAAGCGGCCGGGGAACCGGGCGAAACTTGCCCATTTTTCGCGATTTTACAATGTCGCGTTTCCCATGTTAAACGAATGGCGCACGCGCGCACGTGCCGACACCGCACCGTCGGTCGGATCGACATTAAAACTTGATACGATCTGTTGAATCACGGGACCCAAAAGTCCTGAAAAAAATATCCTGGTAACTCATTAGACGGCTGCACAAGAACCGATTTAGGGCGTCACTCCGGCGGCGGCGGCGGCGGCGGCGGGCGGGTCATCTTTTAGGATTTACTAGATGGCCTTTATTGCGCGATGGGCAATTTATATAGCCAGCTTATTTATATATGCTAGCCGTTTCCAGTGTCTCGTATTCCGTATTCTAGCCTGTATTGCGCGATGCGCAATTTATATAGCCAGCTAATTTATATATGCTAGCCGTTTCCCGTATCTCGTATTCCGTATTCAGTATTCGGTATTCCTTATTCCGTATTCCGTAGTCCGTAGTCCGTAGTCCGTATGTCGTATTCCGTACCCCGTTCCCGTTCTTGTATCCCGTTCCCGTCTCCCGTCTCCCGTTCCCGTATCCTGTTCCCGTATCCCGTTCCCGTATCCCGTTACCGTATCCCGTTACCGTATCCCGTTACCGTATCCCGTTACCGTATCCCGTTACCGTATCCCGTTACCGTATCCCGTTACCGTATCCCGTTACCGTATCCCGTTACCGTATCCCGTTACCGTATCCCGTTACCGTATCCTGTTCCCTTATCCCGTTCCCGTATCCGGTTCCCGTATCTGGTTCCCGTATCTGGTTCCCGTATCCGGTTCCCGTATCCCGTTCCCGTATCCCGTTCCCGTATCCCGTTCCCGCATGTCGTTCCATTATCCCGTTCCAGTATCCCGTTCTCGTTCCCGTATCCCGTTCCCGTATCCCGTTCCCGTATCCCGTATCCCGTTCCCGTATCCCGTTCCCGTATCCCGTTCGCGTATCCCGATCCCGTTCCCGTATCCTATTCCCGTAAACCGTATCCCGTATCCCGTTCCCGTATCCCGTTCCCGTATCCTGTTCCCGTATCCCGTTCCCGTATCCCGTTCCCGTATCCCGTTCCCGTATCCCGTTCCCGTATCCCGTTCCCGTATCCCGTTCCCGTATCCCGTTCGCGTATCCCGTTCCCGTATCCCGTTCCCGTATCCCGTTCCCGTATCCCGTTCCCGTATCCCGTTCCCGTATCCCGTTCCCGTATCCCGATCCCGTTCCCGTATCATACAACTGTATCCCTTTCTCTTATCTCGTTCCCGTATCCCGTTCCCGTATCCCGTTCCCATATCCCGTTCCCGTATCCTGTTCCCGTATC
The DNA here is from genome assembly GCA_036785665.1 of Chirona hameri. Lineage (NCBI taxonomy): Eukaryota > Metazoa > Arthropoda > Thecostraca > Balanomorpha > Balanidae > Chirona > Chirona hameri. The sequence continues at coordinate 180,953 of JAXIVJ010000093.1, read as the reverse complement.
CTATTCCCGTATCCCTTTCCCGTATCCCGTTCGCGTATCCCGTTCCCGTATCCCGTTCCCGTATCCCGTTCCTGTATCCCGTATCCCTTTCCCGTATCGCGTTCCCGTATACCGTTCCGTATCCCATTCCCGTATTCCGTATCCCGTTCCCGTATCCCGTTCCCGTATCCAGTGCCCGTATCCCGTTCCCGTATCCCGTTCCCGTATCCCGTTCCCGTATCCCGTTCCCGTATCCCGTTCCCGTATCCCGCTCCCGTATCCCGTTCCCGTATCCCGTTCCCGTATCCCGTTCCTTTATCCCGTTCCCGTATCCCGTTTCCGTATCCCTTTACCCTATCCCGTTCCCGCATCCCGTTCCCGTATCCCGTTCCCCTATCTCGTTCCCGTATCCAGTTCCCGTATTCCGTTCCCGTATTCCGTTCCCGTATTCCGTTCCCGTATTCCGTTCCCGTATTCCGTTCCCGTATTCCGTTCCCGTATTCTGTTCCCGTATCCCGTTCCCGTATCCCATATCATGTTCCCGTATCCCATTCCCGAATCCCATTCCCGTATCCCATTCCCGTATCCCATTTCCGTATCCCATTTCCGTATCCCATTCCCGTATCCCATTCCTGTATCCCATTCCCGCATCCCATTCCCGTATCCCATTCCCGTACCCGTTGCTGTATCCCATTCCTGTATCCCGTTGCCGTATCCCGTTCCAGTATCCCGTATCGGGCTCCCACTCCAGTCCCCGTTCTCGTATCCCGTTTCCGTATCTTGTTTCCGTATCCCATTCCCGTATCACGTTCCCGTATCACGTTCCTGTATCCCGTTCCCGTATCCCGTTCCCGTATCCCGTTCCCGTATCTCGTTCCCGTATCCCGTTCCCGTATCCCGTTCCCGTATCCCGTTCCCGTATCCCGTTCCCGTAGCCCGTTCCCGTAGCCCGTTCCCGTGACCAGTTCCCGTATGCCGCTCCCGTATCTTATTCCCGTATCTAGTACACCGTTCCGATATCTCCTTACCATATCTAGTTACCGTATCTCATTCCCGTATCGTGTTCTCGTATCTCGTTCCAGCATCCCTTTCCGTACCCAGTTCCGTATCTTGTTGTCGTATTTCGTTCCCATATCTTCTTACCGTATCTTGTTCCCGTGTCGCAGTCTCTGCCAAAACATTTTAGCGGTTTACATGTCTGACATATGTCAACCGGCTTCAACAAAATCTCCCCGGGAGGGAGGTGCGACGTCTGCTAGTCATGCGCTCATTGATGAATTTGACTGCGGCAGTGTCAGTCTTGGTCAAACTTAAACGACGCTATTTTATTCGACGCAATTATTTTGCAACGTTAGCGTCGGTAATCGTTTACGTTTGACTTCAGCATAAGTTCCCTATCAGCGATTTACAGAATATTTTGGATGGATATAGGTCAGCAAGAACAGTGCTATCCTTCTGTGCCAATTTGCCGGTCAAGTTTGTCCTCGTTTTGGGTGTTACGGCGGTGTGAAGGATTGCATTGTCCAAAAATATTGCATTTCAACTTCAACTCCAAAATATTAGTCACACAGCTTTGAGTAACACATCTAATTTGAAGACGGTCGCTGCGCCTGCAAAATGGTGCCCGGTTCAGCCTTCTACGTCGAACGGTTTCCGAGCACCATTTGTAATCCTGAATATGCCAATTTTATCATGAAAGTGGTCACACCTTTGCACGTGGCACGCGCATCGCTCTGGCCAACATCCTATACGCAAGGCCAATCGATTATCTATCACATAGTGTTGCTCGCATATCGCTGCGATTCTCGGTTGCCGAGCAAGCGGCCGGGGAACCGGGCGAAACTTGCCCGATTTTCGCGATTTCACAATGTCGCGTTTCCCATGTTAAACGAATGGCGCACGCGCGCACGTGCCGACGCCGCACCGTCGGTCGGATCAACACCAAAACTTGATACGACCTGTTGAATCACGGGACGCAAAAGTCCTGAAAAAAATCCTCCTCATAACTCATCAGACGACTGCACAGGAACCGATTTAGGGCGTCACTCCGGCGGCGGCGGCGGCGGCGGCGGCGGCGGGTCATCTTTTAGGATTTATAATATAGGGACTAGATAATATAGAGACTAGATGGCCTTTATTGCGCGATGCGCAATTTATATAGCCAGCTAATTTATATATGCTAGCCGTTTCCCGTATCTCGTATTCCGTATTCAGTATTCGATATTCCGTATTCCTTATTCCGTATTCCGTATTCCGTATTCCGTAGCCGTATGTCCTATTCCGTATCCCGTTCCCGTTCTTGTATCCCGTTCCCGTCTCCCGTTCCCGTATCCTCTCCCCGTATCCCGTTCCCGTATCCCGTTCCCGTATCCCGTTACCGTATCCCGTTACCGTATCCCGTTACCGTATCCCGTTACCGTATCCCGTTACCGTATCCCGTTACCGTATCCCGTTACCGTATCCCATTCCCGTATCTCGTTCCCGTATCCCGTTCCCGTATCCTGTTCCCGTATCCCGTTCCCGTTTCCCGTTCCCGTATCTGGTTCCCGTATCCTGTTCCCGTATCCGGTTCCCGTATCCGGTTCCCGTATCCGGTTCCCGTATCCCGTATCCCGTTCCCGTATCCGTTCCCGTATCCCGTTCCCGTATCCCGTTCCCGTATCCCGTTCCCGTATCATGCAACTGTATCCCGTTCTCGTATCCCGTTCCCGTATCCCGTTTTTGTATCCCGTTCCCATATCCCGTTCCCGTATCCTGTTCCCGTATCCCGTTCCCGTATCCCGTTCCCGTATCCCGTTCCCGTATCCCGTTCCCGTATCCCGTATCCCGTTCCCGTATCCCGTTCCCGTATCCCGTTTCCGTATCTCTGTACCCTATCCCGTTCCTGCATCCCGTTCCCGTATCCCGTTCCCCTATCTCGTTCTCGTTTCCAGTTCCCGTATTCCGTTCCCGCATTCCGTTCTCGTATTCCGTTCCCGTATTCCGTTCCCGTATTCTGTTCCCGTATTCTGTTCCCGTAAATCGTTCCCGTATCCCGTTCCCGTATCCCATATCATGTTCCCGTATCCCATTCCCGTATCCCATTCCCGTATCCCATTCCCGTATCCCATTCCCGTATCCCATTCCCATATCCCATTCCCGTATCCCATTCCCGTATCCCATTCCCGTATCACATTCCCGTATCCGATTCCCGTATCCCATTCCCGTATCCGATTCCCGTATCCCATTCCCGTATCCCATTCCCGTATCCCATTCCCGTATCCCGTTACCGTATCCCTTTCCCGTATCTCATTCCCGTATCCCGTTCCCGTATCCTGTTCCCGTATCCCGTTCCCGTTTCCCGTTCCCGTATCTGGTTCCCGTATCCGTTTCCCGTATCCGGTTCCCGTATCCGGTTCCCGTATCCGGTTCCCGTATCCGGTTCCCGTATCCGGTTCCCGTATCCCGTTCCCGTATCCCGTTCCCGTATCCCGTTCCCGTATCCCGTTCCCGTATCCCGTTCCCGTATACCGTTCCCGTATCCCGTTCCCGTATCCCGTTCCCGTATCCCGTTCCCGTATCACGTTCCGTATCCCGTTCCTGTATCCCGTTCCTGTATCCCGTTCCTGTATCCCGTTCCTGTATCCCGTTCCTGTATCCCGTCCCAGTATCCCGTATCCCGTTCCCGTATCCCGTATACCGTTACCGTATCCCTTAATCAGTTCCCGTATCCAGTTTCCGTATCACGTTCCCGTAACCCGTTCCCGTGTCCCGTGCCCGTATCCCGTTCCCGTATCCCGTTCCCGTATCCCGTTCCCGGATCCCGTATCCCGTTCCCGTATCCCGTTCCCGTATCCCGTTTCCGTATCTCTGTACCCTATCCCGTTCCTGCATCCCGTTCCCGTATCCCGTTCCCCTATCTCGTTCTCGTTTCCAGTTCCCGTATTCCGTTCCCGCATTCCGTTCTCGTATTCCGTTCCCGTATTCCGTTCCAGTATTCTGTTCCCGTATTCTGTTCCCGTAACTCGTTCCCGTATCCCGTTCCCGTATCCCATATCATGTTCCCGTATCCCATTCCCGTATCCCATTCCCGTAACCCATTCCCGTATCCCATTCCCGTATCCCATTCCCGTATCCCATTCCCGTATCCCATTCCCGTATCCCATTCCCGTATCCCATTCCCGTATCCCATTCCTGTATCCCATTCCCGTATCCCATTCCCGTATCCGATTCCCGTATCCCATTCCCGTATCCCATTCCCGTATCCCATTCCCGTCTCCCATTCCCGTATCCCATTCCCGTATCCCATTCCCGTATCTCATTTCCGTATCCCGTTACCGTATCCCTTTCCCGTATCTCGTTCCCGTATCCCGTTCCCGTATCCTGTTCCCGTATCCCGTTCCCGTTTCCCGTTCCCGCATCTGGTTCCCGTATCCGGTTCCCGTATCCGGTTCCCGTATCCGGTTCCCGTATCCGGTTCCCGTATCCGGTTCCCGTATCCCGTTACCGCATCCCGTTACCGTATCCCGTTACCGTATCCCGTTACCGTATCCCGTTACCGTATCCCGTTATTGTATCCCGTTACCGTATCCCGTTACCGTATCCCGTTACCGTATCCCGTTACCGTATCCTGTTCCCTTATCCCGTTCCCGTATCCGGTTCCCGTATCTGGTTCCCGTATCTGGTTCCCGTATCCGGTTCCCGTATCCCGTTCCCGTATCCCGTTCCCGTATCCCGTTCCCGTATGTCGTTCCATTATCCCGTTCCAGTATCCCGTTCTCGTTCCCGTATCCCGTTCCCGTATCCCGTTCCCGTATCCCGTATCCCGTTCCCGTATCCCGTTCCCGTATCCCGTTCGCGTATCCCGATCCCGTTCCCGTATCCTATTCCCGTAAACCGTATCCCGTATCCCGTTCCCGTATCCCGTTCCCGTATCCTGTTCCCGTATCCCGTTCCCGTATCCCGTTCCCGTATCCCGTTCCCGTATCCCGTTCGCGTATCCCGTTCCCGTATCCCGTTCCCGTATCCCGTTCCCGTATCCCGTTCCCGTATCCCGTTCCCGTATCCCGTTCCCGTATCCCGATCCCGTTCCCGTATCATACAACTGTATCCCTTTCTCTTATCTCGTTCCCGTATCCCGTTCCCGTATCCCGTTCCCATATCCCGTTCCCGTATCCTGTTCCCGTATCCTATTCCCGTATCCCTTTCCCGTATCCCGTTCGCGTATCCTGTTCCCGTATCCCGTTCCCGTATCCCGTTCCTGTATCCCGTATCCCTTTCCCGTATCGCGTTCCCGTATACCGTTCCGTATCCCATTCCCGTATTCCGTATCCCGTTCCCGTATCCCGTTCCCGTATCCAGTGCCCGTATCCCGTTCCCGTATCCCGTTCCCGTATCCCGTTCCCGTATCCCGTTCCCGTATCCCGTTCCCGTATCCCGTTCCCGTATCCCGTTCCCGTATCCCGTTCCCGTATCCCGTTCCCGTATCCCGTTCCTTTATCCCGTTCCCGTATCCCGTTTCCGTATCCCTTTACCCTATCCCGTTCCCGCATCCCGTTCCCGTATCCCGTTCCCCTATCTCGTTCCCGTATCCAGTTCCCGTATTCCGTTCCCGTATTCCGTTCCCGTATTCCGTTCCCGTATTCCGTTCCCGTATTCCGTTCCCGTATTCTGTTCCCGTATCCCGTTCCCGTATCCCATATCATGTTCCCGTATCCCATTCCCGTATCCCATTCCCGTATCCCATTCCCGTATCCCATTTCCGTATCCCATTTCCGTATCCCATTCCCGTATCCCATTCCTGTATCCCATTCCCGTATCCCATTCCCGTATCCCATTCCCGTACCCGTTGCTGTATCCCATTCCTGTATCCCGTTGCCGTATCCCGTTCCAGTATCCCGTATCGGGCTCCCACTCCAGTCCCCGTTCTCGTATCCTGTTTCCGTATCTTGTTTCCGTATCCCATTCCCGTATCACGTTCCCGTATCACGTTCCTGTATCCCGTTCCCGTATCCCGTTCCCGTATCCCGTTCCCGTATCTCGTTCCCGTATCCCGTTCCCGTATCCCGTTCCCGTATCCCGTTCCCGTAGCCCGTTCCCGTAGCCCGTTCCCGTGACCCGTTCCCGTATGCCGCTCCCGTATCTTATTCCCGTATCTAGTACACCGTTCCGATATCTCCTTACCATATCTAGTTACCGTATCTCATTCCCGTATCGTGTTCTCGTATCTCGTTCCAGCATCCCTTTCCGTACCCAGTTCCGTATCTTGTTGTCGTATTTCGTTCCCATATCTTCTTACCGTATCTTGTTCCCGTGTCGCAGTCTCTGCCAAAACATTTTAGCGGTTTACATGCCTGACATATGTCAACCGGCTTCAACAAAATCTCCCCGGGAGGGAGGTGCGACGTCTGCTAGTCATGCGCTCATTGATGAATTTGACTGCGGCAGTGTCAGTCTTGGTCAAACTTAAACGACGCTATTTTATTCGACGCAATTATTTTGCAACGTTAGCGTCGGTAATCGTTTACGTTTGACTTCAGCATAAGTTCCCTATCAGCGATTTACAGAATATTTTGGATGGATATAGGTCAGCAAGAACAGTGCTATCCTTCTGTGCAAATTTGCCGGTCAAGTTTGTCCTCGTTTTGGGTGTTACGGCGGTGTGAAGGATTGCATTGTCCAAAAATATTGCATTTCAACTTCAACTCCAAAATATTAGTCACACAGCTTTGAGTAACACATCTAATTTGAAGACGGTCGCTGCGCCTGCAAAATGGTGCCCGGTTCAGCCTTCTACGTCGAACGGTTTCCGAGCACCATTTGTAATCCTGAATATGCCAATTTTATCATGAAAGTGGTCACACCTTTGCACGTGGCACGCGCATCGCTCTGGGCAACATCCTATACGCAAGGCCAATCGATTATCTATCACATAGTGTTGCTCGCATATCGCTGCGATTCTCGGTTGCCGAGCAAGCGGTCGGGGAACCGGGCGAAACTTGCCCGATTTTCGCGATTTCACAATGTCGCGTTTCCCATGTTAAACGAATGGCGCACGCGCGCACGTGCCGACGCCGCACCGTCGGTCGGATCAACACCAAAACTTGATACGACCTGTTGAATCACGGGACGCAAAAGTCCTGAAAAAATCCTCCTCATAACTCATCAGACGACTGCACAGGAACCGATTTAGGGCGTCACACCGGCGGCGGCGGCGGCGGCGGCGGCGGCGGGTCATCCTTTAGGATTTATAATATAGGGACTAGATAATATAGAGACTAGATGGCCTTTATTGCGCGATGCGCAATTTATATAGCCAGCTAATTTATATATGCTAGCCGTTTCCCGTATCTCGTATTCCGTATTCAGTATTCGATATTCCGTATTCCTTATTCCGTATTCCGTATTCCGTATTCCGTAGCCGTATGTCCTATTCCGTATCCCGTTCACGTTCTTGTATCCCGTTCCCGTCTCCCTTTCCCGTATCCTGTCCCCGTATCCCGTTCCCGTATCCCGTTCCCGTATCCCGTTACCGTATCCCGTTACCGTATCCCGTTACCGTATCCCGTTACCGTATCCCGTTACCGTATCCCGTTACCGTATCCCATTCCCGTATCTCGTTCCCGTATCCCGTTCCCGTATCCTGTTCCCGTATCCCGTTCCCGTTTCCTGTCCCCGTATCCCGTTCCCGTATCCCGTTCCCGAATCCCGTTACCGTATCCCGTTACCGTATCCCGTTACCGTATCCCGTTACCGTATCCCGTTACCGTATCCAGTTACCGTATCCCGTTACCGTATCCCATTCCCGTATCTCGTTCCCGTATCCCGTTCCCGTATCCTGTTCCCGTATCCCGTTCCCGTTTCCCGTTCCCGTATCTGGTTCCCGTATCCGGTTCCCGTATCCGGTTCCCGTATCCGGTTCCCGTATCCGGTTCCCGTATCCCGTATCCCGTTCCCGTATCCGTTCCCGTATCCGTTCCCGTATCCCGTTCCCGTATCCCGTTCCCGTATCCCGTTCCCGTATCATGCAACTGTATCCCGTTCTCGTATCCCGTTCCCGTATCCCGTTTTTGTATCCCGTTCCCATATCCCGTTCCCGTATCCTGTTCCCGTATCCCGTTCCCGTATCCCGTTCCCGTATCCTGTTCCCGTATCCCGTTCCCGTATCCCGTATCCCGTTCCCGTATCCCGTTCCCGTATCCCGTTTCCGTATCTCTGTACCCTATCCCGTTCCTGCATCCCGTTCCCGTATCCCGTTCCCCTATCTCGTTCTCGTTTCCAGTTCCCGTATTCCGTTCCCGCATTCCGTTCTCGTATTCCGTTCCCGTATTCCGTTCCCGTATTCTGTTCCCGTATTCTGTTCCCGTAAATCGTTCCCGTATCCCGTTCCCGTATCCCATATCATGTTCCCGTATCCCATTCCCGTATCCCATTCCCGTATCCCATTCCCGTATCCCATTCCCGTATCCCATTCCCATATCCCATTCCCGTATCCCATTCCCGTATCCCATTCCCGTATCACATTCCCGTATCCGATTCCCGTATCCCATTCCCGTATCCGATTCCCGTATCCCATTCCCGTATCCCATTCCCGTATCCCATTCCCGTATCCCGTTACCGTATCCCTTTCCCGTATCTCATTCCCGTATCCCGTTCCCGTATCCTGTTCCCGTATCCCGTTCCCGTTTCCCGTTCCCGTATCTGGTTCCCGTATCCGTTTCCCGTATCCGGTTCCCGTATCCGGTTCCCGTATCCGGTTCCCGTATCCGGTTCCCGTATCCGGTTCCCGTATCCGGTTCCCGTATCCCGTTCCCGTATCCCGTTCCCGTATCCCGTTCCCGTATCCCGTTCCCGTATACCGTTCCCGTATCCCGTTCCCGTATCCCGTTCCCGTATCCCGTTCCCGTATCACGTTCCGTATCCCGTTCCTGTATCCCGTTCCTGTATCCCGTTCCTGTATCCCGTTCCTGTATCCCGTTCCTGTATCCCGTCCCAGTATCCCGTATCCCGTTCCCGTATCCCGTATACCGTTACCGTATCCCTTAATCAGTTCCCGTATCCAGTTTCCGTATCACGTTCCCGTAACCCGTTCCCGTGTCCCGTGCCCGTATCCCGTTCCCGTATCCCGTTCCCGTATCCCGTTCCCGGATCCCGTATCCCGTTCCCGTATCCCGTTCCCTTATCCCGTTTCCGTATCTCTGTACCCTATCCCGTTCCTGCATCCCGTTCCCGTATCCCGTTCCCCTATCTCGTTCTCGTTTCCAGTTCCCGTATTCCGTTCCCGCATTCCGTTCTCGTATTCCGTTCCCGTATTCCGTTCCCGTATTCTGTTCCCGTATTCTGTTCCCGTAACTCGTTCCCGTATCCCGTTCCCGTATCCCATATCATGTTCCCGTATCCCATTCCCGTATCCCATTCCCGTATCCCATTCCCGTATCCCATTCCCGTATCCCATTCCCGTATCCCATTCCCGTATCCCATTCCCGTATCCCATTCCCGTATCCCATTCCCGTATCCCATTCCTGTATCCCATTCCCGTATCCCATTCCCGTATCCGATTCCCGTATCCCATTCCCGTATCCCATTCCCGTATCCCATTCCCGTATCCCATTCCCGTATCCCATTCCCGTATCCCATTCCCGTATCTCATTCCCGTATCCCGTTACCGTATCCCTTTCCCGTATCTCGTTCCCGTATCCCGTTCCCGTATCCTGTTCCCGTATCCCGTTCCCGTTTCCCGTTCCCGTATCTGGTTCCCGTATCCGGTTCCCGTATCCGGTTCCCGTATCCGGTTCCCGTATCCGGTTCCCGTATCCGGTTCCCGTATCCCGTTCCCATATCCGTTCCCGTATCCCGTTCCCGTATCCCGTTCCCGTATCCCGTTCCCGTATCATGCAACTGTATCCCGTTCTCGTATCCCGTTCCCGTATCCCGTTTTGTATCCCGTTCCCATATCCCGTTCCCGTATCCTGTTCCCGTATCCCGTTCCCGTATCCCGTTCCCGTATCCCGTTCCCGTATCCCGTTCCCGTATCCCGTTCCTGTATCCCGTATCCCGTTCCCGTATCCCGTTCCCGTATCCCGTTTCCGTATCTCTGTACCCTATCCCGTTCCTGCATCCCGTTCCCGTATCCCGTTCCCCTATCTCGTTCTCGTTTCCAGTTCCCGTATTCCGTTCCCGCATTCCGTTCTCGTATTCCGTTCCCGTATTCCGTTCCCGTATTCTGTTCCCGTATTCTGTTCCCGTAAATCGTTCCCGTATCCCGTTCCCGTATCCCACATCATGTTCCCGTATCCCATTCCCGTATCCCATTCCCGTATCCCATTCCCGTATCCCATTCCCGTATCCCATTCCCGTATCCCATTCCCGTATCCCATTCCCGTATCCCATTCCCGTATCACATTCCCGTATCCGATTCCCGTATCCCATTCCCGTATCCGATTCCCGTATCCCATTCCCGTATCCCATTCCCGTATCCCATTCCCGTATCCCGTTAACGTATCCCTTTCCCGTATCTCATTCCCGTATCCCGTTCCCGTATCCTGTTCCCGTATCCCGTTTCCGTTTCCCGTTCCCGTATCTGGTTCCCGTATCCGTTTCCCGTATCCGGTTCCCGTATCCGGTTCCCGTATCCGGTTCCCGTATCCGGTTCCCGTATCCGGTTCCCGTATCCGGTTCCCGTATCCGGTTCCCGTATCCCGTTCCCGTATCCCGTTCCCGTATCCCGTTCCCGTATACCGTTCCCGTATCCCGTTCCCGTATCCCGTTCCCGTATCCCGTTCCCGTATCACGTTCCGTATCCCGTTCCTGTATCCCGTTCCTGTATCCCGTTCCTGTATCCCGTTCCTGTATCCCGTTCCTGTATCACGTCCCAGTATCCCGTATCCCGTTCCCGTATCCCGTATACCGTTACCGTATCCCTTAATCAGTTCCCGTATCCAGTTTCCGTATCACGTTCCCGTAACCCGTTCCCGTGTCCCGTGCCCGTATCCCGTTCCCGTATCCCGTTCCCGTATCCCGTTCCCGGATCCCGTATCCCGTTCCCGTATCCCGTTCCCGTATCCCGTTTCCGTATCTCTGTACCCTATCCCGTTCCTGCATCCCGTTCCCGTATCCCGTTCCCCTATCTCGTTCTCGTTTCCAGTTCCCGTATTCCGTTCCCGCATTCCGTTCTCGTATTCCGTTCCCGTATTCCGTTCCCGTATTCTGTTCCCGTATTCTGTTCCCGTAACTCGTTCCCGTATCCCGTTCCCGTATCCCATATCATGTTCCCGTATCCCATTCCCGTATCCCATTCCTGTATCCCATTCCCGTATCCCATTCCCGTATCCCATTCCCGTATCCCATTCCCGTATCCCATTCCCGTATCCCATTCCCGTATCCCATTCCCGTATCCCATTCCTGTATCCCATTCCCGTATCCCATTCCCGTATCCGATTCCCGTATCCCATTCCCGTATCCGATTCCCGTATCCCATTCCCGTATCACATTCCCGTATCCCATTCCCGTATCCCATTCCCGTATCCCGTTACCGTATCCCTTTCCCGTATCTCGTTCCCGTATCCCGTTCCCGTATCATGTTCCCGTATCCCGTTCCCGTTTCCCGTTCCCGTATCTGGTTCCCGTATCCGGTTCCCGTATCCGGTTCCCGTATCCGGTTCCCGTATCCGGTTCCCGTATCCGGTTCCCGTATCCGGTTCCCGTATCCGGTTCCCGTATCCCGTTCCCGTATCCCGTTCCCGTATACCGTTCCCGTATCCCGTTCCCGTATCCCGTTCCCGTATCCCGTTCCCGTATCCCGTTCCCGTATCACGTTCCGTATCCCGTTCCTCTATCCCGTTCCTGTATCCCGTTCCTGTATCCCGTTCCTGTATCCCGTTCCTGTATCCCGTCCCAGTATCCCGTATCCCGTTCCCGTATCCCGTATACCGTTACCGTATCCCTTAATCAGTTCCCGTATCCAGTTTCCGTATCACGTTCCCGTAACCCGTTCCCGTATCCCGTGCCCGTATCCCGTTCCCGTATCTCGTTTCCGTATCTCGTTTCCGTATTCTGTTCCCGTACCCGTTCCCGTATCCCATCCCCTTATCCCATTCCCGTATCCCATTCCCGTATACCGTTCCCGTATCCCGTTCCCGTATCCCGTTCCCGTATCCCGTTCCGTATCCCGTTCCCGTATCCCGTTCCCGTATCCCGTTCCCGTATCCCGTTCCCGTATCCCGTTCCCGTTCCCGTATCCCGTTCCCGTATCCTGTTCCCGTATCCCGTTCCCGTATCCCGTTCCCGTATCCCGTTCCCATATCCCGTTCCTGTATCCCTTTCCCGTATCCCGTTCCCGCTCCAGTTCCCGTTCCCGTATCCCGTTTCCGTATCCTGTTTCGTATCCCGTTTCCGTATCCCGTTTCCGTATCCTGTTTCCGTATCCTGTTTCGGTATCCCGTTTCCGTATCCCGTTTCCGTATCCCGTTTCCGTATCCCGTTTCCGTATCCCGTTTCCGTATCCCGTTTCCGTATCCCGTTTCCGTAACCCGTTTCCGTATCCCGTTTCCGTATCCCGTTTCCGTATCCCGTTTCCGTATCCCGTTTTCGTATCCCGTTCCCGTATCCCTCTTCCGTATCCCACTCCCGTATCTCATTCCCGTATCTTGTACACCGTCCCTATATCTCCTTACCATATAGACTTTCCCAGTTCCCGTATCCTGTTCCCGAATCTCGTTCCGTATCCCGTACCTAAATCCCGTACCTGTATCCCGTACCTGTATCTCGTTCCCGTATCCCGTATCCCCCTTCCATATCCCGTTCCGGTATCGTGTTCCGGTATCCTGTTCCGGTATCCTGTTCCGGTATCCTGTTCCGGTATCCTGTTCCGGTATCCTGTTCCGGTATCCTCCTCCGGTATCCCTTTCCCGTATTCCATTCCCGTATCCCGTTCCTGTATCCCGTATCCAGTTCCCGTATCCAGTTCCCGTGTCCCGTATCCCGTTCCCGTATCCCGTATCCCGTTCCCGTATCCCGTTCCCGTATCCCGTTCCCGTATCCCGTTCCCCTAACCCGTTCCCGTTACCATATCCCGTTCCCGTATCCCGTTCCCGTATACCGTTCTCGTATCCAATTCCCGTATCATGATCCCGTATCCCGTTCCCGTATCCCGTTCCCGTATCCCGTTCCCGTATCCCGTTCCCGTATCCCGTTCCCGTATCCCGTTCCCGTATCCCGTTTCCGTATCCCGTTCCCGTATCCCGTTCACGGATCCCGTTCCCGGATCCCGTTCCCGTATACCGCTCCCGTACCTCGTTCCCTATCCTGTTCCCGTATCGCGTTCCAGTATACCGTTCCGTATCCCATTCCCGTATCCCGTTCCCGTATCCCGTTCCCGTATCCCGTTCCCGTATCCCGTTCCCGTATCCCGTTCCCGTATCCCGTTCCCGTATCCCGTTCCCGTATCCCGTTCCCGTATCCCGTTCCCGTATCCCGTTCCCGTATCCGTTCCAGTATCCGTTCCCGTTTCCCGTTCCCATATCCCGTATCCCGTTCCCGTATCCCGTTCCCGTATCCGTTCCCGTAACCGTTCCCGTATCCGTTCCCGTATCCGTTCCCGTATCCGTTTCCGTATCCGTTCCCGTAACCGTTCCCGTATCCGTTCCCGTATCCGTTCCCGTATCCGTTCCCGTATCCGTTCCCGTATCCGTTCCCGTATCCGTTCCCGTATCCGCTCCCGTATCCGTTCCCGTATCCGTTCCCATATCCGTTCCCGTATCCGTTCCCGTATCCGTTCCCGTATCCGTTCCCGTATCCGTTCCCGTATCCTTTCCCGTATCCGTTCCCGTATCCGTTCCCGTATCCCATATCCTGCTCCCGTATACCGTTGCCGTATCCCGTTCCAATATCCCGTATCGCGCTCCCACTCCAGTCCCCGTTCCCGTATCCCGTTTCCGTATCTTGTTTCTGTATTCTATTCCCGTATCACGTTCCCGTATCACGTTCCTGTATCACGTTCCCGTATCACGTTCTCGTATCCCGTTCCCGTATCCCGTTCCCGTATCCCGCTCCCGTATCTTATTCCCGTATCTAGTACACCGTTCCGATATCTCCTTACCATATCTAGTTGCCGCATCTTATTCCCGTATCCTGTTCCTGTATCTCGTCCCAGCATCCCTTTCTCGTACCCAGTTTCCGTATCTTGTTGCCGTATTTCGTTCCGATATCTTCTTACCGTATCTCGTTCCCGTGGCGCAGTCTCTGCCAAAACATTTTAGCGGTTTATATGCCTGAAAGATGTCAACCGGCTTCAACAAAATCTCCCCGGGAGGGAGGTGCGACGTCTGCTAGTCATGCGCTCATTGAGGAATTTGACTGCGGCAGTGTCAGTCTTGGGCAAACTTAAATGATGCTATTTTATTCGACGCAATTATTTCGCAACGTTAGCGTCGGTAATCGTTTACGTTTGACTTCAGCATAAGTTACCTATGAGCGATTTACATAATATTTTGGGTGGATATAGGTCAGCAAGAACGGCGCTATCCGTTGGTGTAAATTTGCCGGACAAGTTTGTCCTCGTTTTGGGGGTTACGGCGGTGTGAAGGATTAAATTGTCCAAAAATATTGCATTTCAAATCCCACTCCAAAATATTAGTCACACAGCTTTGAGTAACAAATATAATTTGAAGACGGTCACTGCGCCTGCAAAATGGTGCCCGGTTCAGCCTTCTACGTCGAACGGTTTCCGAGCACCAATTTAAATCCTGAATAGGCCAATTTTATCATTCAAGTGGTTACAACTTTGCACGTGGCACGCGCATCGCTCTGGACGACATCCTATACGCAAGGCCAATCGATTATCTATCACATAGTGTTGCTCGCATATCGCTGCGATTCTCGGTTGCCGAGCAAGCGGCCGGGGAACCGGGCGAAACTTGCCCGTTTTTCGCGATTTCACAATGTCGCGTTTCCCATGTTAAACGAATGGCGCACGCGCGCACGTGCCGACGCCGCACCGTTGGTGGGATCGACCCCAAAACTTGATACGACCTGTTGAATCACAGGACCCAAAAGTTCTTCAAAAATCACGTTCATAACTCATCAGACGGCTGCACAGGAACCGATTTGGGCGTCACTCCGGCGGCGGCGGCGGCGGCGGCGGCGGGTCATCTTTTAGGATTTATAATATAGAGATAGAGACTAGATGGCCTTTATTGCGCGATGCGCAATTTATATAGCCAGCTAATTTATATATGATCGCCGTTTCCAGTGTCTCGTATTCCGTATTCAGTATTCCGTATTCATTATTCCGTATTCCGTATTCCGTATTCCGTATTCCGTATTCCGTATCTCGTATCTCGTATCTAGTATCCGTCTTCCGTATTCCGTATTCCGTATTCCGTATTCCGCATTCTGTATTACGTATTACGGATTACGTATCCCGTTCCCGTATCCCGTATCCTGTTCCCGTATCTCGTTCCCGTATCCCGTTCCCGTATCCCGTTCCCGTATCCCGTTCCTGTATCCCGTTCCCGTATCCCGGCCCCGTATCCCGTTCCCGTATCCCGTATACCGTATCCCGTGTCCCGCTCCCTCTCCAGTTCCGGTTCCCGTTCTCGTTCCCGTATCCCGTTTCCGTATCTCGTTTCCGCATCCCGTTCCCGTATCACGTTACCGTATCACGTTCCCGTATCACGTTCACGTATCCCGTTCCCGTATCCCGTTCCCGTATCCGGTATCTCGTTTCCCGTTTCCGTCTCCCGTATCCCGTATCCCGTTCCCATATTATAATCCCGTATCCCGTTCCCGTATCCCGTATACCTTAATCAGCTCCCGTATCCAGTGCCCGTATGCCGTTCCCGCATCCCGTTCCCGTATCCCGTATCCCGTTCCCGTATCCCGTATCCCGTATCCCGTTCCCGTATCCCGTTCCCGTATCCCGTTCCCGTATCCCGTTCCCGTATCCCGTTCCCGTATCCCGTATATCGTTCCCGTATCCCGTATCCCGTATCCCGTTCCCGTATCCCTTTCCCGTATCCCTTTCCCGTATCCCTTTCCCGTATCCCTTTCCCGTATCCCGTTCCCGTATCCCGTTCCCGTATCCCGTTCCCGTATCCCGTATGTCACTCCCGCTCCAGTTCCCGTTCCCGTTCCCGTTCCCGTATCCCGTATCCCATTTCCGTATCACTTTACCCTATCCCGTTCCCGTATCCCATTCTCGTATCACGTTCTCGTATCCCGTTCCCGTATCCTGTTCCCGTATGCCGTTCCCGTATCTCGTATCCCGTTCCTGTATCCCGTTCCCTATCCCGTATCCCGTTCCCGTATCCCATTCCCGTATCCGGTATCCCGTATCCGGTATCCCGTATCCGGTATCCCGTATCCGGTATCCCGTATCCGGTATCCCGTATCCCGTTCCCGTTCCCATATCCCGTTCCCGTTCCCGTATCCCGTTCCCGTATCCCTCCCGGGAGGGAGGTGCGACGTCTGCTAGTCATGCGCTCATTGATGAATTTGACTGCGGCAGTGTCAGTGTTGGGAAAACTTAACCGATGATATTTTATTCGACGCAATTATTTCGCAACGTTAGCGTCGGTAATCGTTTACGTTTGACTTCAGCGTAAGTTACCTATGAGCGATTTACATAATATTTTGGGTGGATATAGATCAGCAAGAACGGCGCTATCCGTCTGTGTAAATTTGCCGGGCAAGTTTGTCCTCGTTTTGGGTGTTACGGCGGTGTGAAGCATTAATTGGTCCGAAAATATTGCATTTCAACTTCAACTCCAAAATATTAGTCACACAGCTTTGAGTAACACATATAATTTGAAGTCCGTCGCTGCGCCTGCAAAATGGTGCCCGGTTCAGCCTTCTACGTCGAACGGTTTCCGAGCACCAATTTAAATCCTGAATATGCCAATTTTTGCATGAAAGGGGTCACAACTTTGCATGTGGCACGTGCATCGCTCTGGACGACATCCTATACGCAAGGTCAATCGATTATCTATCACATAGTGTTGCTCGCATACCGCTGCGACTCTTGGTTGCCGAGCAAGGGGCCGGGGAACCGCGAGGAACTTGCCCGTTTTTTCGCGATTTCCGAATGTCGCGTTTCCCATGTTAAACAAATGGCGCACGCGCGCACGCGCCGACACCGCACCGTTAGTCTTATTAAGCTGATAAATTAATACGACCTGTTGAATCACGGGACCCAAAAGTGCTGAAAAAAATCACTCTCATAACTCATCAGACGACTGCACAGGAACCGATTTAGGGCGTCACTCCGGCGGCGGCGGGTCATCTTTTAGGATTTATAATACCGTATCCCGTTACCGTATCCCGTTACCGTATCCCGTTCCCGTATCCCGTTCCCGTATCCCGTTCCCGTAACCCCTTCCCGCATCCCGTCCCCGTATCCCGTTCCCGTATACCGTATTCCGTTCTCATATCCCGTTCCCGTTCCCGAATCCCGTTCCCGTATCTCGTTCCCGTATCCCGTTTCCGTATCCCGTTCCCGTATCCCATTCTCGTATCCCGTTCCCGTATCCCGTTCCCGTATCCCGTTCCCGTATCCCGTTCCGGTATCCCGTTCCCGTATCCCGTTCCCGTATCCCGTTCCAGTATCCCGTTCCCGTATCCGGTATCCCGTATCCCGTTCCCGTATACCGTATCCCGTATCCCGTGTCCCGCTCCCTCTCCAGTTCCCGTTCCCGTTCACGTTCCCGTATCCCGTTTCCGTATCTCGTTTCCGCATCCCGTTCCCGTATCACCTTCCCGTATCACGTTACCGTATCCCGTTCCCGTATCCCGTATCCCGTTCCCGTACCCCGTATCTCGTTTCCCGTTTCCGTATCTCGTATCCCATTCACGTATCTGATCCCGTATCCTTTATCCCGCTCCCGTATCCAGTTTCCGAATCCGCTTCCTGTTTCCCGTTCCCGTATCCCGTTCCGTATCCAGTTCCCGTATATTGTATCCCGTGCTCGTATCCCGTTCCCGTATCCCGTTCCCGTATCCCGTTCCCGTATCCCGTTCCCGTATCCCGTTCCCGTATCTTGTTCCCGTATCCCGTTGCCGTATCCCGTTTCCCCGTTCCTGTATCCCGTTCCTGTATCCCGTTCCCGTATCTCGTTCCCGTATCCCGTTCCCGAATCCCGTATCCCGTATCCCGTATCCCGTTTCCGTATCCTGTAACCGTATCCCGTTCGCGTATCCCGTTCCGGTATCCCGTTCCCGCATTCCGTTCCAGAATTCCGTTCCCGTATCCCGCTGGCGTATCCCGTTCCCGTATTTCCTTCCCGTATCCCGTTCCCGCAACCCGTTCCCGTATCCCGTTCCCGTATCCTGCTCCCGTATCCTGTTCCCGTATCCTGTTCCCGTATCCTGTTCCCGTATCCCGTTTTGTATTCCGTACCTGTATCTCGCTCCCGTATCTCGTTCCCGTATCCCGTATCCCGTTCCCGTATCCCGTTCCGGTATCCTGTTCCGGTATCCTGTTCTGGTATCCTGTGCCGGTATCCTGTTCCGGTATCCTGTTCCGGTATCCTGTTACGGTATCCTGTTCCGGTATCCTGTTCCCGTATCCTGTTCCGGTATCCTGCTCCGATCCCGTTTCTGTATGCCGTTTCAGTATCCCATTCCCGTAT
Organism: Chirona hameri; assembly: GCA_036785665.1. Taxonomy (NCBI): domain Eukaryota; kingdom Metazoa; phylum Arthropoda; class Thecostraca; order Balanomorpha; family Balanidae; genus Chirona; species Chirona hameri. The sequence goes on along the minus strand of JAXIVJ010000093.1, from coordinate 162,372 downwards.
CCCGTATCCCGTTCCGGTATTCTGTTCCGGTATCCTGTTCCGGCATCCTGTTCCGGTATCCTGTTCCGGTATCCTGTTCCGGTGTCCTGTTCCGGTATCCTGTGCCGGTATCCCGTTCCGGTATCCCGTTTCCGTATCCCGTTTCCGTATATCGTTTCCCGTTCCCGTATCCCGTTCCCGTATCCCGTTCCCGTATCCCGTTCCCGTATCCCGTTCCCGTATCCCGTTCCCGTATCCCGTTCCCGTATCCCGTTCCCGTATCCCCTTCCTGTATCCCGTTCCCGTATCACCTTCCCGTATCCCGTATCCCGTATCCCGTGTCCCGTTCTTGTATCCTGTTTTCGTATCCCGTTCCCGTATTCCGTACCCGTACCCCATTCTCGTATCCCGTTCCTGTATCCCGTTCCCGTGTCCCGTTCACGTATCCCGTTCACATATCCCGTTTCTGTATCCCATTCTCGTATCCCCTTCCCATATCCCCTTCCCGTATCCCATTCTCGTATCCCGTTCCCGTATCCCGTTCCCGTATCCCGTTCCCGTATCCCGTTCCCGTACCCCGTTCCCGTATCCCGTTCCCGTATCCCGTTCCCGTACCCCTTCCCGCATCCCGTCCCCGTATCCCGTTCCCGTATCCCGTATTTCGTTCTCATATCCCGTTCCCGTTCCCGTATCCCGTTCCCGTATCCCGTTCCCGTATCCCGTTCCCGTATCCCGTTTCCGTATTCCGTTTCCGTATCCTGTTACCTTATCCCGTTCCCGTATTCCGTTCTCGTATCACGTTCCCGTATCCCGTTCCCGTATAACGTGCCCTATCCCGTATCCCGTTCCCGTATCCAGTATCCCATTCCCGTATCCCGTTCCCGTATCCCGTTCCCGTATCCCGTTCCCGTATCCCGTTCCCGTATCCCGTTCCCGTATCCCGTTCCGGTATCCCATTCCCGTATCCCGTTCCCGTATCCCGTTCCAGTATCCCGTTCCCGTATCCGGTATCCCGTATCCCGTTCCCGTATACCGTATCCCGTATCCCGTGTCCCGCTCCCTCTCCAGTTCCCGTTCCCGTTCACGTTCCCGTATCCCGCTTCCGTATTTCGTTTCCGCATCCGGTTCCCGTATCACGTTCCCGTATCACGTTACCGTATCCCGTTCCCGTATCCCGTATCCCGTTCCCGTACCCCGTATCTCGTTTCCCGTTTCCGTATCTCGTATCCCATTCACGTATCTGATCCCGTATCCTTTATCCCGCTCCCGTATCCAGTTTCCGAATCCGCTTCCTGTTTCCCGTTCCCGTATCCCGTTCCGTATCCAGTTCCCGTATATTGTATCCCGTGCTCGTATCCCGTTCCCGTATCCCGTTCCCGTATCCCGTTCCCGTATCCCGTTCCCGTATCCCGTTCCCGTATCCCGTTCCCGTATCCCGTTCCCGTATCCCGTTCCCGTATCCCGTTCCCGTATCCCGTTCCCGTATCCCGTTCCCGTATCCCGTATCCCGTTTTCGTATCCCGTTTTCGTATCCCGTTCCCGTATCCCGTATCCCGTTTTCGTATCCCGTTTTCGTATCCCGTTCCCGTATCCCGTTTCCTATCCCGTTCCCGTATCCCGTTCCCGTATCCCGTTCCCGTATCCCGTTCCCGTATCCCGTTCCCGTATCCCGTTCCCGTATCCCGTTCCCGTATCCCGTTCCCGTATCCCGTTCCAGTATCCCGTTCCAGTATTCCTTTCCCGTATCCCGTTCCCGTATCCCGTTCCCGTATCCCGTTCCCGTATCCCGTTCCCGTATCCCGTTCCCGTATCCCGTTCCCGTATCCCGTTCCCGTATCCCGTTCCCGTATCCCGTTCCCGTATCCCGTTTCCGTATCCCTTCCCTATCTCGTTCCCTATCCCGTATCCCGTTCCCGTATCCCATTCCCGTATCCGGTATCCCGTATCCCGTTCTTCTTTCTGTATCTCGTTCACGTATCCCGTTCTCATATCCCGTTCCCATATCCTGTTCCCGTATCCCGTTCCCGTATCCCGTTCCCGTATCCCGTATCACGTTCCCGTATCCCGTTCCCGTATCCCGTTCCCGTATCCCGTTCCCGTATCCCGTTCCCGTATCCCGTTCCCGTATCCCGTTCCCGTATCCCCTTCCCGTATCCCGTTCCCGTATCCCGTTCTCGTATCCCGTTCCCGTATCCCGTTCCGTATCCCGTTCCCGTATCCTGTTCCCATATCCAGTTTCCATATCCCGTTCCCGTATCTCGTATCCCGTTCCCGTATCCCGTTCCCGTATCCTGTTAACGTATCCCGATCCCGTATCCCGTTCTCTTATCCCGCTCCCGTATCCCGCTCCCGTATCCCGATCCCGTATCCCGCTCCCGTATATCGCTCCCGTATCACGTTCCCTTATCCCGCTCCCGTATCCTGATCCCGTATCCCGATCTCGTATCCCACTCCCGTATCCCGCTCCCGTATCCCGCTCCCGTAACCCGCTCCCGTATCTCATTCCCATATCTCGTACACCGTTCCGATATCTCCTTACCATATCTAGTTAACGTATCTCATTCCCGTATCCTGTTCCCGTATCTCGTTCCAGCATCACTTTGTCGTACCCAGTTTCCGTATCTTGTTGCCGCATTTCGCTCCCATATCTTCTTACCGTATCTCGTTCCCGTGTCACAGTCTCTGCCAAAACATTTTAGCGGTTTACATGCCTGAAATATGTCAACCGGCTTCAACAAAATCTCCCCGGGAGGGAGGTGCGACGTCTGCTAGTCATGCGCTCATTGATGAATTCGACTGCGGCAGTGTCAGTCTTGGGCAAACTTAAACGATGCTATTTTATTCGACGCAATTATTTCCCAACGTTAGCGTTGGTAATCGTTTACGTTTGACTTCAGCATAAGTTACCTATGAGCGATTTGCATAATATTTTGGGTGGATATAGGTCAGCAAGAACGGCGCTATCCGTCTGTGTAAATTTTCCGGATAAGTTTGTCCTCCTTTTGGGGGTTACGGCGGTGTGAAGGATTAAATTGTCCAAAAATATAGCATTTCAAATCCAACTCCAAAATATTAGTCGCACAGCTTTGAGTAACACATATAATTTGAAGATGGTCGCTGCGCCTGCAAAATGGTGCCCGGTTCAGCCTTTTACGTCGAACGGTTTCCGAGCACCAATTTAAATCCTGAATATGCCAATTTTATCATGAAAGTGGTCACAACTTTGCACTTGGCACGCACATCGCCCTGGACGACATCCTATACGCAAGTCCAATCGATTATCTATCACATAGTGTTGCTCGCATATCGCTGCGAATCTCGGTTACCGAGCAAGCGGCCGGGGAACCGGGCGAAACTTGCCCATTTTTCGCGATTTTACAATGTCGCGTTTCCCATGTTAAACGAATGGCGCACGCGCGCACGTGCCGACACCGCACCGTCGGTCGGATCGACATTAAAACTTGATACGATCTGTTGAATCACGGGACCCAAAAGTCCTGAAAAAAATATCCTGGTAACTCATTAGACGGCTGCACAAGAACCGATTTAGGGCGTCACTCCGGCGGCGGCGGCGGCGGCGGCGGGCGGGTCATCTTTTAGGATTTACTAGATGGCCTTTATTGCGCGATGGGCAATTTATATAGCCAGCTTATTTATATATGCTAGCCGTTTTCAGTGTCTCGTATTCCGTATTCTAGCCTGTATTGCGCGATGCGCAATTTATATAGCCAGCTAATTTATATATGCTAGCCGTTTCCCGTATCTCGTATTCCGTATTCAGTATTCGGTATTCCTTATTCCGTATTCCGTAGTCCGTAGTCCGTAGTCCGTATGTCGTATTCCGTACCCCGTTCCCGTTCTTGTATCCCGTTCCCGTCTCCCGTCTCCCGTTCCCGTATCCTGTTCCCGTATCCCGTTCCCGTATCCCGTTCCCGTATCCCGTTACCGTATCCCGTTACCGTATCCCGTTACCGTATCCCGTTACCGTATCCCGTTACCGTATCCCGTTACCGTATCCCGTTACCGTATCCCGTTACCGTATCCCGTTACCGTATCCCGTTACCGTATCCCGTTACCGTATCCCGTTACCGTATCCCGTTACCGTATCCCGTTACCGTATCCTGTTCCCTTATCCCGTTCCCGTATCCGGTTCCCGTATCTGGTTCCCGTATCTGGTTCCCGTATCCGGTTCCCGTATCCCGTTCCCGTATCCCGTTCCCGTATCCCGTTCCCGTATGTCGTTCCATTATCCCGTTCCAGTATCCCGTTCTCGTTCCCGTATCCCGTTCCCGTATCCCGTTCCCGTATCCCGTATCCCGTTCCCGTATCCCGTTCCCGTATCCCGTTCGCGTATCCCGATCCCGTTCCCGTATCCTATTCCCGTAAACCGTATCCCGTATCCCGTTCCCGTATCCCGTTCCCGTATCCTGTTCCCGTATCCTGTTCCCGTATCCCGTTCCCGTATCCCGTTCCCGTATCCCGTTCCCGTATCCCGTTCCCGTATCCCGTTCCCGTATCCCGTTCGCGTATCCCGTTCCCGTATCCCGTTCCCGTATCCCGTTCCCGTATCCCGTTCCCGTATCCCGTTCCCGTATCCCGTTCCCGTATCCCGTTCCCGTATCCCGATCCCGTTCCCGTATCATACAACTGTATCCCTTTCTCTTATCTCGTTCCCGTATCCCGTTCCCGTATCCCGTTCCCATATCCCGTTCCCGTATCCTGTTCCCGTATCCTATTCCCGTATCCCTTTCCCGTATCCCGTTCGCGTATCCCGTTCCCGTATCCCGTTCCCGTATCCCGTTCCTGTATCCCGTATCCCTTTCCCGTATCGCGTTCCCGTATACCGTTCCGTATCCCATTCCCGTATTCCGTATCCCGTTCCCGTATCCCGTTCCCGTATCCAGTGCCCGTATCCCGTTCCCGTATCCCGTTCCCGTATCCCGTTCCCGTATCCCGTTCCCGTATCCCGTTCCCGTATCCCGTTCCCGTATCCCGTTCCCGTATCCCGTTCCCGCATCCCGTTCCCGTATCCCGTTCCCGTATCCCGTTCCTTTATCCCGTTCCCGTATCCCGTTTCCGTATCCCTTTACCCTATCCCGTTCCCGCATCCCGTTCCCGTATCCCGTTCCCCTATCTCGTTCCCGTATCCAGTTCCCGTATTCCGTTCCCGTATTCCGTTCCCGTATTCAATTCCCGTATTCCGTTCCCGTATTCCGTTCCCGTATTCTGTTCCCGTATCCCGTTCCCGTATCCCATATCATGTTCCCGTATCCCATTCCCGTATCCCATTCCCGTATCCCATTCCCGTATCCCATTTCCGTATCCCATTTCCGTATCCCATTCCCGTATCCCATTCCTGTATCCCATTCCCGTATCCCATTCCCGTATCCCATTCCCGTACCCGTTGCTGTATCCCATTCCTGTATCCCGTTGCCGTATCCCGTTCCAGTATCCCGTATCGGGCTCCCACTCCAGTCCCCGTTCTCGTATCCCGTTTCCGTATCTTGTTTCCGTATCCCATTCCCGTATCACGTTCCCGTATCACGTTCCTGTATCCCGTTCCCGTATCCCGTTCCCGTATCCCGTTCCCGTATCTCGTTCCCGTATCCCGTTCCCGTATCCCGTTCCCGTATCCCGTTCCCGTAGCCCGTTCCCGTAGCCCGTTCCCGTGACCCGTTCCCGTATGCCGCTCCCGTATCTTATTCCCGTATCTAGTACACCGTTCCGATATCTCCTTACCATATCTAGTTACCGTATCTCATTCCCGTATCGTGTTCTCGTATCTCGTTCCAGCATCCCTTTCCGTACCCAATTCCGTATCTTGTTGTCGTATTTCGTTCCCATATCTTCTTACCGTATCTTGTTCCCGTGTCGCAGTCTCTGCCAAAACATTTTAGCGGTTTACATGCCTGACATATGTCAACCGGCTTCAACAAAATCTCCCCGGGAGGGAGGTGCGACGTCTGCTAGTCATGCGCTCATTGATGAATTTGACTGCGGCAGTGTCAGTCTTGGTCAAACTTAAACGACGCTATTTTATTCGACGCAATTATTTTGCAACGTTAGCGTCGGTAATCGTTTACGTTTGACTTCAGCATAAGTTCCCTATCAGCGATTTACAGAATATTTTGGATGGATATAGGTCAGCAAGAACAGTGCTATCCGTTGGTGTAAATTTGCCGGACAAGTTTGTCCTCGTTTTGGGGGTTACGGCGGTGTGAAGGATTAAATTGTCCAAAAATATTGCATTTCAAATCCCACTCCAAAATATTAGTCACACAGCTTTGAGTAACAAATATAATTTGAAGACGGTCACTGCGCCTGCAAAATGGTGCCCGGTTCAGCCTTCTACGTCGAACGGTTTCCGAGCACCAATTTAAATCCTGAATAGGCCAATTTTATCATTCAAGTGGTTACAACTTTGCACGTGGCACGCGCATCGCTCTGGACGACATCCTATACGCAAGGCCAATCGATTATCTATCACATAGTGTTGCTCGCATATCGCTGCGATTCTCGGTTGCCGAGCAAGCGGCCGGGGAACCGGGCGAAACTTGCCCGTTTTTCGCGATTTCACAATGTCGCGTTTCCCATGTTAAACGAATGGCGCACGCGCGCACGTGCCGACGCCGCACCGTTGGTGGGATCGACCCCAAAACTTGATACGACCTGTTGAATCACAGGACCCAAAAGTTCTTCAAAAATCACGTTCATAACTCATCAGACGGCTGCACAGGAACCGATTTGGGCGTCACTCCGGCGGCGGCGGCGGCGGCGGCGGCGGGTCATCTTTTAGGATTTATAATATAGAGATAGAGACTAGATGGCCTTTATTGCGCGATGCGCAATTTATATAGCCAGCTAATTTATATATGATCGCCGTTTCCAGTGTCTCGTATTCCGTATTCAGTATTCCGTATTCATTATTCCGTATTCCGTATTCCGTATTCCGTATTCCGTATTCCGTATCTCGTATCTCGTATCTAGTATCCGTCTTCCGTATTCCGTATTCCGTATTCCGTATTCCGTATTCTGTATTACGTATTACGGATTACGTATCCCGTTCCCGTATCCCGTATCCTGTTCCCGTATCTCGTTCCCGTATCCCGTATCCCGTTCCCGTATCCCGTTCCTGTATCCCGTTCCCGTATCCCGGTCCCGTATCCCGTTCCCGTATCCCGTATACCGTATCCCGTGTCCCGCTCCCTCTCCAGTTCCGGTTCCCGTTCTCGTTCCCGTATCCCGTTTCCGTATCTCGTTTCCGCATCCCGTTCCCGTATCACGTTACCGTATCACGTTCCCGTATCACGTTCACGTATCCCGTTCCCGTATCCCGTTCCCGTATCCGGTATCTCGTTTCCCGTTTCCGTCTCCCGTATCCCGTATCCCGTTCCCATATTATAATCCCGTATCCCGTTCCCGTATCCCGTATACCTTAATCAGCTCCCGTATCCAGTGCCCGTATGCCGTTCCCGCATCCCGTTCCCGTATCCCGTATCCCGTTCCCGTATCCCGTATCCCGTATCCCGTTCCCGTATCCCGTTCCCGTATCCCGTTCCCGTATCCCGTTCCCGTATCCCGTTCCCGTATCCCGTATATCGTTCCCGTATCCCGTATCCCGTATCCCGTTCCCGTATCCCTTTCCCGTATCCCTTTCCCGTATCCCTTTCCCGTATCCCTTTCCCGTATCCCGTTCCCGTATCCCGTTCCCGTATCCCGTTCCCGTATCCCGTATGTCACTCCCGCTCCAGTTCCCGTTCCCGTTCCCGTTCCCGTATCCCGTATCCCATTTCCGTATCACTTTACCCTATCCCGTTCCCGTATCCCATTCTCGTATCACGTTCTCGTATCCCGTTCCCGTATCCTGTTCCCGTATGCCGTTCCCGTATCTCGTATCCCGTTCCTGTATCCCGTTCCCGTATCCCGTTCCCGTATCCCGTTCCCGTATCCCGCTCCCGTATCCCGTTCCCGTATCCCGTTCCCGTATCCCGTTCCTTTATCCCGTTCCCGTATCCCGTTTCCGTATCCCTTTACCCTATCCCGTTCCCGCATCCCGTTCCCGTATCCCGTTCCCCTATCTCGTTCCCGTATCCAGTTCCCGTATTCCGTTCCCGTATTCCGTTCCCGTATTCCGTTCCCGTATTCCGTTCCCGTATTCCGTTCCCGTATTCCGTTCCCGTATTCTGTTCCCGTATCCCGTTCCCGTATCCCATATCATGTTCCCGTATCCCATTCCCGAATCCCATTCCCGTATCCCATTCCCGTATCCCATTTCCGTATCCCATTTCCGTATCCCATTCCCGTATCCCATTCCTGTATCCCATTCCCGCATCCCATTCCCGTATCCCATTCCCGTACCCGTTGCTGTATCCCATTCCTGTATCCCGTTGCCGTATCCCGTTCCAGTATCCCGTATCGGGCTCCCACTCCAGTCCCCGTTCTCGTATCCCGTTTCCGTATCTTGTTTCCGTATCCCATTCCCGTATCACGTTCCCGTATCACGTTCCTGTATCCCGTTCCCGTATCCCGTTCCCGTATCCCGTTCCCGTATCTCGTTCCCGTATCCCGTTCCCGTATCCCGTTCCCGTATCCCGTTCCCGTATCCCGTTCCCGTAGCCCGTTCCCGTAGCCCGTTCCCGTGACCAGTTCCCGTATGCCGCTCCCGTATCTTATTCCCGTATCTAGTACACCGTTCCGATATCTCCTTACCATATCTAGTTACCGTATCTCATTCCCGTATCGTGTTCTCGTATCTCGTTCCAGCATCCCTTTCCGTACCCAGTTCCGTATCTTGTTGTCGTATTTCGTTCCCATATCTTCTTACCGTATCTTGTTCCCGTGTCGCAGTCTCTGCCAAAACATTTTAGCGGTTTACATGTCTGACATATGTCAACCGGCTTCAACAAAATCTCCCCGGGAGGGAGGTGCGACGTCTGCTAGTCATGCGCTCATTGATGAATTTGACTGCGGCAGTGTCAGTCTTGGTCAAACTTAAACGACGCTATTTTATTCGACGCAATTATTTTGCAACGTTAGCGTCGGTAATCGTTTACGTTTGACTTCAGCATAAGTTCCCTATCAGCGATTTACAGAATATTTTGGATGGATATAGGTCAGCAAGAACAGTGCTATCCTTCTGTGCCAATTTGCCGGTCAAGTTTGTCCTCGTTTTGGGTGTTACGGCGGTGTGAAGGATTGCATTGTCCAAAAATATTGCATTTCAACTTCAACTCCAAAATATTAGTCACACAGCTTTGAGTAACACATCTAATTTGAAGACGGTCGCTGCGCCTGCAAAATGGTGCCCGGTTCAGCCTTCTACGTCGAACGGTTTCCGAGCACCATTTGTAATCCTGAATATGCCAATTTTATCATGAAAGTGGTCACACCTTTGCACGTGGCACGCGCATCGCTCTGGCCAACATCCTATACGCAAGGCCAATCGATTATCTATCACATAGTGTTGCTCGCATATCGCTGCGATTCTCGGTTGCCGAGCAAGCGGCCGGGGAACCGGGCGAAACTTGCCCGATTTTCGCGATTTCACAATGTCGCGTTTCCCATGTTAAACGAATGGCGCACGCGCGCACGTGCCGACGCCGCACCGTCGGTCGGATCAACACCAAAACTTGATACGACCTGTTGAATCACGGGACGCAAAAGTCCTGAAAAAAATCCTCCTCATAACTCATCAGACGACTGCACAGGAACCGATTTAGGGCGTCACTCCGGCGGCGGCGGCGGCGGCGGCGGCGGCGGGTCATCTTTTAGGATTTATAATATAGGGACTAGATAATATAGAGACTAGATGGCCTTTATTGCGCGATGCGCAATTTATATAGCCAGCTAATTTATATATGCTAGCCGTTTCCCGTATCTCGTATTCCGTATTCAGTATTCGATATTCCGTATTCCTTATTCCGTATTCCGTATTCCGTATTCCGTAGCCGTATGTCCTATTCCGTATCCCGTTCCCGTTCTTGTATCCCGTTCCCGTCTCCCGTTCCCGTATCCTCTCCCCGTATCCCGTTCCCGTATCCCGTTCCCGTATCCCGTTACCGTATCCCGTTACCGTATCCCGTTACCGTATCCCGTTACCGTATCCCGTTACCGTATCCCGTTACCGTATCCCGTTACCGTATCCCATTCCCGTATCTCGTTCCCGTATCCCGTTCCCGTATCCTGTTCCCGTATCCCGTTCCCGTTTCCCGTTCCCGTATCTGGTTCCCGTATCCTGTTCCCGTATCCGGTTCCCGTATCCGGTTCCCGTATCCGGTTCCCGTATCCCGTATCCCGTTCCCGTATCCGTTCCCGTATCCCGTTCCCGTATCCCGTTCCCGTATCCCGTTCCCGTATCATGCAACTGTATCCCGTTCTCGTATCCCGTTCCCGTATCCCGTTTTTGTATCCCGTTCCCATATCCCGTTCCCGTATCCTGTTCCCGTATCCCGTTCCCGTATCCCGTTCCCGTATCCCGTTCCCGTATCCCGTTCCCGTATCCCGTATCCCGTTCCCGTATCCCGTTCCCGTATCCCGTTTCCGTATCTCTGTACCCTATCCCGTTCCTGCATCCCGTTCCCGTATCCCGTTCCCCTATCTCGTTCTCGTTTCCAGTTCCCGTATTCCGTTCCCGCATTCCGTTCTCGTATTCCGTTCCCGTATTCCGTTCCCGTATTCTGTTCCCGTATTCTGTTCCCGTAAATCGTTCCCGTATCCCGTTCCCGTATCCCATATCATGTTCCCGTATCCCATTCCCGTATCCCATTCCCGTATCCCATTCCCGTATCCCATTCCCGTATCCCATTCCCATATCCCATTCCCGTATCCCATTCCCGTATCCCATTCCCGTATCACATTCCCGTATCCGATTCCCGTATCCCATTCCCGTATCCGATTCCCGTATCCCATTCCCGTATCCCATTCCCGTATCCCATTCCCGTATCCCGTTACCGTATCCCTTTCCCGTATCTCATTCCCGTATCCCGTTCCCGTATCCTGTTCCCGTATCCCGTTCCCGTTTCCCGTTCCCGTATCTGGTTCCCGTATCCGTTTCCCGTATCCGGTTCCCGTATCCGGTTCCCGTATCCGGTTCCCGTATCCGGTTCCCGTATCCGGTTCCCGTATCCCGTTCCCGTATCCCGTTCCCGTATCCCGTTCCCGTATCCCGTTCCCGTATCCCGTTCCCGTATACCGTTCCCGTATCCCGTTCCCGTATCCCGTTCCCGTATCCCGTTCCCGTATCACGTTCCGTATCCCGTTCCTGTATCCCGTTCCTGTATCCCGTTCCTGTATCCCGTTCCTGTATCCCGTTCCTGTATCCCGTCCCAGTATCCCGTATCCCGTTCCCGTATCCCGTATACCGTTACCGTATCCCTTAATCAGTTCCCGTATCCAGTTTCCGTATCACGTTCCCGTAACCCGTTCCCGTGTCCCGTGCCCGTATCCCGTTCCCGTATCCCGTTCCCGTATCCCGTTCCCGGATCCCGTATCCCGTTCCCGTATCCCGTTCCCGTATCCCGTTTCCGTATCTCTGTACCCTATCCCGTTCCTGCATCCCGTTCCCGTATCCCGTTCCCCTATCTCGTTCTCGTTTCCAGTTCCCGTATTCCGTTCCCGCATTCCGTTCTCGTATTCCGTTCCCGTATTCCGTTCCAGTATTCTGTTCCCGTATTCTGTTCCCGTAACTCGTTCCCGTATCCCGTTCCCGTATCCCATATCATGTTCCCGTATCCCATTCCCGTATCCCATTCCCGTAACCCATTCCCGTATCCCATTCCCGTATCCCATTCCCGTATCCCATTCCCGTATCCCATTCCCGTATCCCATTCCCGTATCCCATTCCCGTATCCCATTCCTGTATCCCATTCCCGTATCCCATTCCCGTATCCGATTCCCGTATCCCATTCCCGTATCCCATTCCCGTATCCCATTCCCGTCTCCCATTCCCGTATCCCATTCCCGTATCCCATTCCCGTATCTCATTTCCGTATCCCGTTACCGTATCCCTTTCCCGTATCTCGTTCCCGTATCCCGTTCCCGTATCCTGTTCCCGTATCCCGTTCCCGTTTCCCGTTCCCGCATCTGGTTCCCGTATCCGGTTCCCGTATCCGGTTCCCGTATCCGGTTCCCGTATCCGGTTCCCGTATCCGGTTCCCGTATCCCGTTACCGCATCCCGTTACCGTATCCCGTTACCGTATCCCGTTACCGTATCCCGTTACCGTATCCCGTTATTGTATCCCGTTACCGTATCCCGTTACCGTATCCCGTTACCGTATCCCGTTACCGTATCCTGTTCCCTTATCCCGTTCCCGTATCCGGTTCCCGTATCTGGTTCCCGTATCTGGTTCCCGTATCCGGTTCCCGTATCCCGTTCCCGTATCCCGTTCCCGTATCCCGTTCCCGTATGTCGTTCCATTATCCCGTTCCAGTATCCCGTTCTCGTTCCCGTATCCCGTTCCCGTATCCCGTTCCCGTATCCCGTATCCCGTTCCCGTATCCCGTTCCCGTATCCCGTTCGCGTATCCCGATCCCGTTCCCGTATCCTATTCCCGTAAACCGTATCCCGTATCCCGTTCCCGTATCCCGTTCCCGTATCCTGTTCCCGTATCCCGTTCCCGTATCCCGTTCCCGTATCCCGTTCCCGTATCCCGTTCGCGTATCCCGTTCCCGTATCCCGTTCCCGTATCCCGTTCCCGTATCCCGTTCCCGTATCCCGTTCCCGTATCCCGTTCCCGTATCCCGATCCCGTTCCCGTATCATACAACTGTATCCCTTTCTCTTATCTCGTTCCCGTATCCCGTTCCCGTATCCCGTTCCCATATCCCGTTCCCGTATCCTGTTCCCGTATCCTATTCCCGTATCCCTTTCCCGTATCCCGTTCGCGTATCCTGTTCCCGTATCCCGTTCCCGTATCCCGTTCCTGTATCCCGTATCCCTTTCCCGTATCGCGTTCCCGTATACCGTTCCGTATCCCATTCCCGTATTCCGTATCCCGTTCCCGTATCCCGTTCCCGTATCCAGTGCCCGTATCCCGTTCCCGTATCCCGTTCCCGTATCCCGTTCCCGTATCCCGTTCCCGTATCCCGTTCCCGTATCCCGTTCCCGTATCCCGTTCCCGTATCCCGTTCCCGTATCCCGTTCCCGTATCCCGTTCCTTTATCCCGTTCCCGTATCCCGTTTCCGTATCCCTTTACCCTATCCCGTTCCCGCATCCCGTTCCCGTATCCCGTTCCCCTATCTCGTTCCCGTATCCAGTTCCCGTATTCCGTTCCCGTATTCCGTTCCCGTATTCCGTTCCCGTATTCCGTTCCCGTATTCCGTTCCCGTATTCTGTTCCCGTATCCCGTTCCCGTATCCCATATCATGTTCCCGTATCCCATTCCCGTATCCCATTCCCGTATCCCATTCCCGTATCCCATTTCCGTATCCCATTTCCGTATCCCATTCCCGTATCCCATTCCTGTATCCCATTCCCGTATCCCATTCCCGTATCCCATTCCCGTACCCGTTGCTGTATCCCATTCCTGTATCCCGTTGCCGTATCCCGTTCCAGTATCCCGTATCGGGCTCCCACTCCAGTCCCCGTTCTCGTATCCTGTTTCCGTATCTTGTTTCCGTATCCCATTCCCGTATCACGTTCCCGTATCACGTTCCTGTATCCCGTTCCCGTATCCCGTTCCCGTATCCCGTTCCCGTATCTCGTTCCCGTATCCCGTTCCCGTATCCCGTTCCCGTATCCCGTTCCCGTAGCCCGTTCCCGTAGCCCGTTCCCGTGACCCGTTCCCGTATGCCGCTCCCGTATCTTATTCCCGTATCTAGTACACCGTTCCGATATCTCCTTACCATATCTAGTTACCGTATCTCATTCCCGTATCGTGTTCTCGTATCTCGTTCCAGCATCCCTTTCCGTACCCAGTTCCGTATCTTGTTGTCGTATTTCGTTCCCATATCTTCTTACCGTATCTTGTTCCCGTGTCGCAGTCTCTGCCAAAACATTTTAGCGGTTTACATGCCTGACATATGTCAACCGGCTTCAACAAAATCTCCCCGGGAGGGAGGTGCGACGTCTGCTAGTCATGCGCTCATTGATGAATTTGACTGCGGCAGTGTCAGTCTTGGTCAAACTTAAACGACGCTATTTTATTCGACGCAATTATTTTGCAACGTTAGCGTCGGTAATCGTTTACGTTTGACTTCAGCATAAGTTCCCTATCAGCGATTTACAGAATATTTTGGATGGATATAGGTCAGCAAGAACAGTGCTATCCTTCTGTGCAAATTTGCCGGTCAAGTTTGTCCTCGTTTTGGGTGTTACGGCGGTGTGAAGGATTGCATTGTCCAAAAATATTGCATTTCAACTTCAACTCCAAAATATTAGTCACACAGCTTTGAGTAACACATCTAATTTGAAGACGGTCGCTGCGCCTGCAAAATGGTGCCCGGTTCAGCCTTCTACGTCGAACGGTTTCCGAGCACCATTTGTAATCCTGAATATGCCAATTTTATCATGAAAGTGGTCACACCTTTGCACGTGGCACGCGCATCGCTCTGGGCAACATCCTATACGCAAGGCCAATCGATTATCTATCACATAGTGTTGCTCGCATATCGCTGCGATTCTCGGTTGCCGAGCAAGCGGTCGGGGAACCGGGCGAAACTTGCCCGATTTTCGCGATTTCACAATGTCGCGTTTCCCATGTTAAACGAATGGCGCACGCGCGCACGTGCCGACGCCGCACCGTCGGTCGGATCAACACCAAAACTTGATACGACCTGTTGAATCACGGGACGCAAAAGTCCTGAAAAAATCCTCCTCATAACTCATCAGACGACTGCACAGGAACCGATTTAGGGCGTCACACCGGCGGCGGCGGCGGCGGCGGCGGCGGCGGGTCATCCTTTAGGATTTATAATATAGGGACTAGATAATATAGAGACTAGATGGCCTTTATTGCGCGATGCGCAATTTATATAGCCAGCTAATTTATATATGCTAGCCGTTTCCCGTATCTCGTATTCCGTATTCAGTATTCGATATTCCGTATTCCTTATTCCGTATTCCGTATTCCGTATTCCGTAGCCGTATGTCCTATTCCGTATCCCGTTCACGTTCTTGTATCCCGTTCCCGTCTCCCTTTCCCGTATCCTGTCCCCGTATCCCGTTCCCGTATCCCGTTCCCGTATCCCGTTACCGTATCCCGTTACCGTATCCCGTTACCGTATCCCGTTACCGTATCCCGTTACCGTATCCCGTTACCGTATCCCATTCCCGTATCTCGTTCCCGTATCCCGTTCCCGTATCCTGTTCCCGTATCCCGTTCCCGTTTCCTGTCCCCGTATCCCGTTCCCGTATCCCGTTCCCGAATCCCGTTACCGTATCCCGTTACCGTATCCCGTTACCGTATCCCGTTACCGTATCCCGTTACCGTATCCAGTTACCGTATCCCGTTACCGTATCCCATTCCCGTATCTCGTTCCCGTATCCCGTTCCCGTATCCTGTTCCCGTATCCCGTTCCCGTTTCCCGTTCCCGTATCTGGTTCCCGTATCCGGTTCCCGTATCCGGTTCCCGTATCCGGTTCCCGTATCCGGTTCCCGTATCCCGTATCCCGTTCCCGTATCCGTTCCCGTATCCGTTCCCGTATCCCGTTCCCGTATCCCGTTCCCGTATCCCGTTCCCGTATCATGCAACTGTATCCCGTTCTCGTATCCCGTTCCCGTATCCCGTTTTTGTATCCCGTTCCCATATCCCGTTCCCGTATCCTGTTCCCGTATCCCGTTCCCGTATCCCGTTCCCGTATCCTGTTCCCGTATCCCGTTCCCGTATCCCGTATCCCGTTCCCGTATCCCGTTCCCGTATCCCGTTTCCGTATCTCTGTACCCTATCCCGTTCCTGCATCCCGTTCCCGTATCCCGTTCCCCTATCTCGTTCTCGTTTCCAGTTCCCGTATTCCGTTCCCGCATTCCGTTCTCGTATTCCGTTCCCGTATTCCGTTCCCGTATTCTGTTCCCGTATTCTGTTCCCGTAAATCGTTCCCGTATCCCGTTCCCGTATCCCATATCATGTTCCCGTATCCCATTCCCGTATCCCATTCCCGTATCCCATTCCCGTATCCCATTCCCGTATCCCATTCCCATATCCCATTCCCGTATCCCATTCCCGTATCCCATTCCCGTATCACATTCCCGTATCCGATTCCCGTATCCCATTCCCGTATCCGATTCCCGTATCCCATTCCCGTATCCCATTCCCGTATCCCATTCCCGTATCCCGTTACCGTATCCCTTTCCCGTATCTCATTCCCGTATCCCGTTCCCGTATCCTGTTCCCGTATCCCGTTCCCGTTTCCCGTTCCCGTATCTGGTTCCCGTATCCGTTTCCCGTATCCGGTTCCCGTATCCGGTTCCCGTATCCGGTTCCCGTATCCGGTTCCCGTATCCGGTTCCCGTATCCGGTTCCCGTATCCCGTTCCCGTATCCCGTTCCCGTATCCCGTTCCCGTATCCCGTTCCCGTATACCGTTCCCGTATCCCGTTCCCGTATCCCGTTCCCGTATCCCGTTCCCGTATCACGTTCCGTATCCCGTTCCTGTATCCCGTTCCTGTATCCCGTTCCTGTATCCCGTTCCTGTATCCCGTTCCTGTATCCCGTCCCAGTATCCCGTATCCCGTTCCCGTATCCCGTATACCGTTACCGTATCCCTTAATCAGTTCCCGTATCCAGTTTCCGTATCACGTTCCCGTAACCCGTTCCCGTGTCCCGTGCCCGTATCCCGTTCCCGTATCCCGTTCCCGTATCCCGTTCCCGGATCCCGTATCCCGTTCCCGTATCCCGTTCCCTTATCCCGTTTCCGTATCTCTGTACCCTATCCCGTTCCTGCATCCCGTTCCCGTATCCCGTTCCCCTATCTCGTTCTCGTTTCCAGTTCCCGTATTCCGTTCCCGCATTCCGTTCTCGTATTCCGTTCCCGTATTCCGTTCCCGTATTCTGTTCCCGTATTCTGTTCCCGTAACTCGTTCCCGTATCCCGTTCCCGTATCCCATATCATGTTCCCGTATCCCATTCCCGTATCCCATTCCCGTATCCCATTCCCGTATCCCATTCCCGTATCCCATTCCCGTATCCCATTCCCGTATCCCATTCCCGTATCCCATTCCCGTATCCCATTCCCGTATCCCATTCCTGTATCCCATTCCCGTATCCCATTCCCGTATCCGATTCCCGTATCCCATTCCCGTATCCCATTCCCGTATCCCATTCCCGTATCCCATTCCCGTATCCCATTCCCGTATCCCATTCCCGTATCTCATTCCCGTATCCCGTTACCGTATCCCTTTCCCGTATCTCGTTCCCGTATCCCGTTCCCGTATCCTGTTCCCGTATCCCGTTCCCGTTTCCCGTTCCCGTATCTGGTTCCCGTATCCGGTTCCCGTATCCGGTTCCCGTATCCGGTTCCCGTATCCGGTTCCCGTATCCGGTTCCCGTATCCCGTTCCCATATCCGTTCCCGTATCCCGTTCCCGTATCCCGTTCCCGTATCCCGTTCCCGTATCATGCAACTGTATCCCGTTCTCGTATCCCGTTCCCGTATCCCGTTTTGTATCCCGTTCCCATATCCCGTTCCCGTATCCTGTTCCCGTATCCCGTTCCCGTATCCCGTTCCCGTATCCCGTTCCCGTATCCCGTTCCCGTATCCCGTTCCTGTATCCCGTATCCCGTTCCCGTATCCCGTTCCCGTATCCCGTTTCCGTATCTCTGTACCCTATCCCGTTCCTGCATCCCGTTCCCGTATCCCGTTCCCCTATCTCGTTCTCGTTTCCAGTTCCCGTATTCCGTTCCCGCATTCCGTTCTCGTATTCCGTTCCCGTATTCCGTTCCCGTATTCTGTTCCCGTATTCTGTTCCCGTAAATCGTTCCCGTATCCCGTTCCCGTATCCCACATCATGTTCCCGTATCCCATTCCCGTATCCCATTCCCGTATCCCATTCCCGTATCCCATTCCCGTATCCCATTCCCGTATCCCATTCCCGTATCCCATTCCCGTATCCCATTCCCGTATCACATTCCCGTATCCGATTCCCGTATCCCATTCCCGTATCCGATTCCCGTATCCCATTCCCGTATCCCATTCCCGTATCCCATTCCCGTATCCCGTTAACGTATCCCTTTCCCGTATCTCATTCCCGTATCCCGTTCCCGTATCCTGTTCCCGTATCCCGTTTCCGTTTCCCGTTCCCGTATCTGGTTCCCGTATCCGTTTCCCGTATCCGGTTCCCGTATCCGGTTCCCGTATCCGGTTCCCGTATCCGGTTCCCGTATCCGGTTCCCGTATCCGGTTCCCGTATCCGGTTCCCGTATCCCGTTCCCGTATCCCGTTCCCGTATCCCGTTCCCGTATACCGTTCCCGTATCCCGTTCCCGTATCCCGTTCCCGTATCCCGTTCCCGTATCACGTTCCGTATCCCGTTCCTGTATCCCGTTCCTGTATCCCGTTCCTGTATCCCGTTCCTGTATCCCGTTCCTGTATCACGTCCCAGTATCCCGTATCCCGTTCCCGTATCCCGTATACCGTTACCGTATCCCTTAATCAGTTCCCGTATCCAGTTTCCGTATCACGTTCCCGTAACCCGTTCCCGTGTCCCGTGCCCGTATCCCGTTCCCGTATCCCGTTCCCGTATCCCGTTCCCGGATCCCGTATCCCGTTCCCGTATCCCGTTCCCGTATCCCGTTTCCGTATCTCTGTACCCTATCCCGTTCCTGCATCCCGTTCCCGTATCCCGTTCCCCTATCTCGTTCTCGTTTCCAGTTCCCGTATTCCGTTCCCGCATTCCGTTCTCGTATTCCGTTCCCGTATTCCGTTCCCGTATTCTGTTCCCGTATTCTGTTCCCGTAACTCGTTCCCGTATCCCGTTCCCGTATCCCATATCATGTTCCCGTATCCCATTCCCGTATCCCATTCCTGTATCCCATTCCCGTATCCCATTCCCGTATCCCATTCCCGTATCCCATTCCCGTATCCCATTCCCGTATCCCATTCCCGTATCCCATTCCCGTATCCCATTCCTGTATCCCATTCCCGTATC
The DNA here is from genome assembly GCA_036785665.1 of Chirona hameri. Lineage (NCBI taxonomy): Eukaryota > Metazoa > Arthropoda > Thecostraca > Balanomorpha > Balanidae > Chirona > Chirona hameri. The sequence continues at coordinate 143,313 of JAXIVJ010000093.1, read as the reverse complement.
CCATTCCCGTATCCGATTCCCGTATCCCATTCCCGTATCCGATTCCCGTATCCCATTCCCGTATCACATTCCCGTATCCCATTCCCGTATCCCATTCCCGTATCCCGTTACCGTATCCCTTTCCCGTATCTCGTTCCCGTATCCCGTTCCCGTATCATGTTCCCGTATCCCGTTCCCGTTTCCCGTTCCCGTATCTGGTTCCCGTATCCGGTTCCCGTATCCGGTTCCCGTATCCGGTTCCCGTATCCGGTTCCCGTATCCGGTTCCCGTATCCGGTTCCCGTATCCGGTTCCCGTATCCCGTTCCCGTATCCCGTTCCCGTATACCGTTCCCGTATCCCGTTCCCGTATCCCGTTCCCGTATCCCGTTCCCGTATCCCGTTCCCGTATCACGTTCCGTATCCCGTTCCTCTATCCCGTTCCTGTATCCCGTTCCTGTATCCCGTTCCTGTATCCCGTTCCTGTATCCCGTCCCAGTATCCCGTATCCCGTTCCCGTATCCCGTATACCGTTACCGTATCCCTTAATCAGTTCCCGTATCCAGTTTCCGTATCACGTTCCCGTAACCCGTTCCCGTATCCCGTGCCCGTATCCCGTTCCCGTATCTCGTTTCCGTATCTCGTTTCCGTATTCTGTTCCCGTACCCGTTCCCGTATCCCATCCCCTTATCCCATTCCCGTATCCCATTCCCGTATACCGTTCCCGTATCCCGTTCCCGTATCCCGTTCCCGTATCCCGTTCCGTATCCCGTTCCCGTATCCCGTTCCCGTATCCCGTTCCCGTATCCCGTTCCCGTATCCCGTTCCCGTTCCCGTATCCCGTTCCCGTATCCTGTTCCCGTATCCCGTTCCCGTATCCCGTTCCCGTATCCCGTTCCCATATCCCGTTCCTGTATCCCTTTCCCGTATCCCGTTCCCGCTCCAGTTCCCGTTCCCGTATCCCGTTTCCGTATCCTGTTTCGTATCCCGTTTCCGTATCCCGTTTCCGTATCCTGTTTCCGTATCCTGTTTCGGTATCCCGTTTCCGTATCCCGTTTCCGTATCCCGTTTCCGTATCCCGTTTCCGTATCCCGTTTCCGTATCCCGTTTCCGTATCCCGTTTCCGTAACCCGTTTCCGTATCCCGTTTCCGTATCCCGTTTCCGTATCCCGTTTCCGTATCCCGTTTTCGTATCCCGTTCCCGTATCCCTCTTCCGTATCCCACTCCCGTATCTCATTCCCGTATCTTGTACACCGTCCCTATATCTCCTTACCATATAGACTTTCCCAGTTCCCGTATCCTGTTCCCGAATCTCGTTCCGTATCCCGTACCTAAATCCCGTACCTGTATCCCGTACCTGTATCTCGTTCCCGTATCCCGTATCCCCCTTCCATATCCCGTTCCGGTATCGTGTTCCGGTATCCTGTTCCGGTATCCTGTTCCGGTATCCTGTTCCGGTATCCTGTTCCGGTATCCTGTTCCGGTATCCTCCTCCGGTATCCCTTTCCCGTATTCCATTCCCGTATCCCGTTCCTGTATCCCGTATCCAGTTCCCGTATCCAGTTCCCGTGTCCCGTATCCCGTTCCCGTATCCCGTATCCCGTTCCCGTATCCCGTTCCCGTATCCCGTTCCCGTATCCCGTTCCCCTAACCCGTTCCCGTTACCATATCCCGTTCCCGTATCCCGTTCCCGTATACCGTTCTCGTATCCAATTCCCGTATCATGATCCCGTATCCCGTTCCCGTATCCCGTTCCCGTATCCCGTTCCCGTATCCCGTTCCCGTATCCCGTTCCCGTATCCCGTTCCCGTATCCCGTTTCCGTATCCCGTTCCCGTATCCCGTTCACGGATCCCGTTCCCGGATCCCGTTCCCGTATACCGCTCCCGTACCTCGTTCCCTATCCTGTTCCCGTATCGCGTTCCAGTATACCGTTCCGTATCCCATTCCCGTATCCCGTTCCCGTATCCCGTTCCCGTATCCCGTTCCCGTATCCCGTTCCCGTATCCCGTTCCCGTATCCCGTTCCCGTATCCCGTTCCCGTATCCCGTTCCCGTATCCCGTTCCCGTATCCCGTTCCCGTATCCGTTCCAGTATCCGTTCCCGTTTCCCGTTCCCATATCCCGTATCCCGTTCCCGTATCCCGTTCCCGTATCCGTTCCCGTAACCGTTCCCGTATCCGTTCCCGTATCCGTTCCCGTATCCGTTTCCGTATCCGTTCCCGTAACCGTTCCCGTATCCGTTCCCGTATCCGTTCCCGTATCCGTTCCCGTATCCGTTCCCGTATCCGTTCCCGTATCCGTTCCCGTATCCGCTCCCGTATCCGTTCCCGTATCCGTTCCCATATCCGTTCCCGTATCCGTTCCCGTATCCGTTCCCGTATCCGTTCCCGTATCCGTTCCCGTATCCTTTCCCGTATCCGTTCCCGTATCCGTTCCCGTATCCCATATCCTGCTCCCGTATACCGTTGCCGTATCCCGTTCCAATATCCCGTATCGCGCTCCCACTCCAGTCCCCGTTCCCGTATCCCGTTTCCGTATCTTGTTTCTGTATTCTATTCCCGTATCACGTTCCCGTATCACGTTCCTGTATCACGTTCCCGTATCACGTTCTCGTATCCCGTTCCCGTATCCCGTTCCCGTATCCCGCTCCCGTATCTTATTCCCGTATCTAGTACACCGTTCCGATATCTCCTTACCATATCTAGTTGCCGCATCTTATTCCCGTATCCTGTTCCTGTATCTCGTCCCAGCATCCCTTTCTCGTACCCAGTTTCCGTATCTTGTTGCCGTATTTCGTTCCGATATCTTCTTACCGTATCTCGTTCCCGTGGCGCAGTCTCTGCCAAAACATTTTAGCGGTTTATATGCCTGAAAGATGTCAACCGGCTTCAACAAAATCTCCCCGGGAGGGAGGTGCGACGTCTGCTAGTCATGCGCTCATTGAGGAATTTGACTGCGGCAGTGTCAGTCTTGGGCAAACTTAAATGATGCTATTTTATTCGACGCAATTATTTCGCAACGTTAGCGTCGGTAATCGTTTACGTTTGACTTCAGCATAAGTTACCTATGAGCGATTTACATAATATTTTGGGTGGATATAGGTCAGCAAGAACGGCGCTATCCGTTGGTGTAAATTTGCCGGACAAGTTTGTCCTCGTTTTGGGGGTTACGGCGGTGTGAAGGATTAAATTGTCCAAAAATATTGCATTTCAAATCCCACTCCAAAATATTAGTCACACAGCTTTGAGTAACAAATATAATTTGAAGACGGTCACTGCGCCTGCAAAATGGTGCCCGGTTCAGCCTTCTACGTCGAACGGTTTCCGAGCACCAATTTAAATCCTGAATAGGCCAATTTTATCATTCAAGTGGTTACAACTTTGCACGTGGCACGCGCATCGCTCTGGACGACATCCTATACGCAAGGCCAATCGATTATCTATCACATAGTGTTGCTCGCATATCGCTGCGATTCTCGGTTGCCGAGCAAGCGGCCGGGGAACCGGGCGAAACTTGCCCGTTTTTCGCGATTTCACAATGTCGCGTTTCCCATGTTAAACGAATGGCGCACGCGCGCACGTGCCGACGCCGCACCGTTGGTGGGATCGACCCCAAAACTTGATACGACCTGTTGAATCACAGGACCCAAAAGTTCTTCAAAAATCACGTTCATAACTCATCAGACGGCTGCACAGGAACCGATTTGGGCGTCACTCCGGCGGCGGCGGCGGCGGCGGCGGCGGGTCATCTTTTAGGATTTATAATATAGAGATAGAGACTAGATGGCCTTTATTGCGCGATGCGCAATTTATATAGCCAGCTAATTTATATATGATCGCCGTTTCCAGTGTCTCGTATTCCGTATTCAGTATTCCGTATTCATTATTCCGTATTCCGTATTCCGTATTCCGTATTCCGTATTCCGTATCTCGTATCTCGTATCTAGTATCCGTCTTCCGTATTCCGTATTCCGTATTCCGTATTCCGCATTCTGTATTACGTATTACGGATTACGTATCCCGTTCCCGTATCCCGTATCCTGTTCCCGTATCTCGTTCCCGTATCCCGTTCCCGTATCCCGTTCCCGTATCCCGTTCCTGTATCCCGTTCCCGTATCCCGGCCCCGTATCCCGTTCCCGTATCCCGTATACCGTATCCCGTGTCCCGCTCCCTCTCCAGTTCCGGTTCCCGTTCTCGTTCCCGTATCCCGTTTCCGTATCTCGTTTCCGCATCCCGTTCCCGTATCACGTTACCGTATCACGTTCCCGTATCACGTTCACGTATCCCGTTCCCGTATCCCGTTCCCGTATCCGGTATCTCGTTTCCCGTTTCCGTCTCCCGTATCCCGTATCCCGTTCCCATATTATAATCCCGTATCCCGTTCCCGTATCCCGTATACCTTAATCAGCTCCCGTATCCAGTGCCCGTATGCCGTTCCCGCATCCCGTTCCCGTATCCCGTATCCCGTTCCCGTATCCCGTATCCCGTATCCCGTTCCCGTATCCCGTTCCCGTATCCCGTTCCCGTATCCCGTTCCCGTATCCCGTTCCCGTATCCCGTATATCGTTCCCGTATCCCGTATCCCGTATCCCGTTCCCGTATCCCTTTCCCGTATCCCTTTCCCGTATCCCTTTCCCGTATCCCTTTCCCGTATCCCGTTCCCGTATCCCGTTCCCGTATCCCGTTCCCGTATCCCGTATGTCACTCCCGCTCCAGTTCCCGTTCCCGTTCCCGTTCCCGTATCCCGTATCCCATTTCCGTATCACTTTACCCTATCCCGTTCCCGTATCCCATTCTCGTATCACGTTCTCGTATCCCGTTCCCGTATCCTGTTCCCGTATGCCGTTCCCGTATCTCGTATCCCGTTCCTGTATCCCGTTCCCTATCCCGTATCCCGTTCCCGTATCCCATTCCCGTATCCGGTATCCCGTATCCGGTATCCCGTATCCGGTATCCCGTATCCGGTATCCCGTATCCGGTATCCCGTATCCCGTTCCCGTTCCCATATCCCGTTCCCGTTCCCGTATCCCGTTCCCGTATCCCTCCCGGGAGGGAGGTGCGACGTCTGCTAGTCATGCGCTCATTGATGAATTTGACTGCGGCAGTGTCAGTGTTGGGAAAACTTAACCGATGATATTTTATTCGACGCAATTATTTCGCAACGTTAGCGTCGGTAATCGTTTACGTTTGACTTCAGCGTAAGTTACCTATGAGCGATTTACATAATATTTTGGGTGGATATAGATCAGCAAGAACGGCGCTATCCGTCTGTGTAAATTTGCCGGGCAAGTTTGTCCTCGTTTTGGGTGTTACGGCGGTGTGAAGCATTAATTGGTCCGAAAATATTGCATTTCAACTTCAACTCCAAAATATTAGTCACACAGCTTTGAGTAACACATATAATTTGAAGTCCGTCGCTGCGCCTGCAAAATGGTGCCCGGTTCAGCCTTCTACGTCGAACGGTTTCCGAGCACCAATTTAAATCCTGAATATGCCAATTTTTGCATGAAAGGGGTCACAACTTTGCATGTGGCACGTGCATCGCTCTGGACGACATCCTATACGCAAGGTCAATCGATTATCTATCACATAGTGTTGCTCGCATACCGCTGCGACTCTTGGTTGCCGAGCAAGGGGCCGGGGAACCGCGAGGAACTTGCCCGTTTTTTCGCGATTTCCGAATGTCGCGTTTCCCATGTTAAACAAATGGCGCACGCGCGCACGCGCCGACACCGCACCGTTAGTCTTATTAAGCTGATAAATTAATACGACCTGTTGAATCACGGGACCCAAAAGTGCTGAAAAAAATCACTCTCATAACTCATCAGACGACTGCACAGGAACCGATTTAGGGCGTCACTCCGGCGGCGGCGGGTCATCTTTTAGGATTTATAATACCGTATCCCGTTACCGTATCCCGTTACCGTATCCCGTTCCCGTATCCCGTTCCCGTATCCCGTTCCCGTAACCCCTTCCCGCATCCCGTCCCCGTATCCCGTTCCCGTATACCGTATTCCGTTCTCATATCCCGTTCCCGTTCCCGAATCCCGTTCCCGTATCTCGTTCCCGTATCCCGTTTCCGTATCCCGTTCCCGTATCCCATTCTCGTATCCCGTTCCCGTATCCCGTTCCCGTATCCCGTTCCCGTATCCCGTTCCGGTATCCCGTTCCCGTATCCCGTTCCCGTATCCCGTTCCAGTATCCCGTTCCCGTATCCGGTATCCCGTATCCCGTTCCCGTATACCGTATCCCGTATCCCGTGTCCCGCTCCCTCTCCAGTTCCCGTTCCCGTTCACGTTCCCGTATCCCGTTTCCGTATCTCGTTTCCGCATCCCGTTCCCGTATCACCTTCCCGTATCACGTTACCGTATCCCGTTCCCGTATCCCGTATCCCGTTCCCGTACCCCGTATCTCGTTTCCCGTTTCCGTATCTCGTATCCCATTCACGTATCTGATCCCGTATCCTTTATCCCGCTCCCGTATCCAGTTTCCGAATCCGCTTCCTGTTTCCCGTTCCCGTATCCCGTTCCGTATCCAGTTCCCGTATATTGTATCCCGTGCTCGTATCCCGTTCCCGTATCCCGTTCCCGTATCCCGTTCCCGTATCCCGTTCCCGTATCCCGTTCCCGTATCTTGTTCCCGTATCCCGTTGCCGTATCCCGTTTCCCCGTTCCTGTATCCCGTTCCTGTATCCCGTTCCCGTATCTCGTTCCCGTATCCCGTTCCCGAATCCCGTATCCCGTATCCCGTATCCCGTTTCCGTATCCTGTAACCGTATCCCGTTCGCGTATCCCGTTCCGGTATCCCGTTCCCGCATTCCGTTCCAGAATTCCGTTCCCGTATCCCGCTGGCGTATCCCGTTCCCGTATTTCCTTCCCGTATCCCGTTCCCGCAACCCGTTCCCGTATCCCGTTCCCGTATCCTGCTCCCGTATCCTGTTCCCGTATCCTGTTCCCGTATCCTGTTCCCGTATCCCGTTTTGTATTCCGTACCTGTATCTCGCTCCCGTATCTCGTTCCCGTATCCCGTATCCCGTTCCCGTATCCCGTTCCGGTATCCTGTTCCGGTATCCTGTTCTGGTATCCTGTGCCGGTATCCTGTTCCGGTATCCTGTTCCGGTATCCTGTTACGGTATCCTGTTCCGGTATCCTGTTCCCGTATCCTGTTCCGGTATCCTGCTCCGATCCCGTTTCTGTATGCCGTTTCAGTATCCCATTCCCGTATCCCGTATCCCGTTCCGGTATTCTGTTCCGGTATCCTGTTCCGGCATCCTGTTCCGGTATCCTGTTCCGGTATCCTGTTCCGGTGTCCTGTTCCGGTATCCTGTGCCGGTATCCCGTTCCGGTATCCCGTTTCCGTATCCCGTTTCCGTATATCGTTTCCCGTTCCCGTATCCCGTTCCCGTATCCCGTTCCCGTATCCCGTTCCCGTATCCCGTTCCCGTATCCCGTTCCCGTATCCCGTTCCCGTATCCCGTTCCCGTATCCCCTTCCTGTATCCCGTTCCCGTATCACCTTCCCGTATCCCGTATCCCGTATCCCGTGTCCCGTTCTTGTATCCTGTTTTCGTATCCCGTTCCCGTATTCCGTACCCGTACCCCATTCTCGTATCCCGTTCCTGTATCCCGTTCCCGTGTCCCGTTCACGTATCCCGTTCACATATCCCGTTTCTGTATCCCATTCTCGTATCCCCTTCCCATATCCCCTTCCCGTATCCCATTCTCGTATCCCGTTCCCGTATCCCGTTCCCGTATCCCGTTCCCGTATCCCGTTCCCGTACCCCGTTCCCGTATCCCGTTCCCGTATCCCGTTCCCGTACCCCTTCCCGCATCCCGTCCCCGTATCCCGTTCCCGTATCCCGTATTTCGTTCTCATATCCCGTTCCCGTTCCCGTATCCCGTTCCCGTATCCCGTTCCCGTATCCCGTTCCCGTATCCCGTTTCCGTATTCCGTTTCCGTATCCTGTTACCTTATCCCGTTCCCGTATTCCGTTCTCGTATCACGTTCCCGTATCCCGTTCCCGTATAACGTGCCCTATCCCGTATCCCGTTCCCGTATCCAGTATCCCATTCCCGTATCCCGTTCCCGTATCCCGTTCCCGTATCCCGTTCCCGTATCCCGTTCCCGTATCCCGTTCCCGTATCCCGTTCCGGTATCCCATTCCCGTATCCCGTTCCCGTATCCCGTTCCAGTATCCCGTTCCCGTATCCGGTATCCCGTATCCCGTTCCCGTATACCGTATCCCGTATCCCGTGTCCCGCTCCCTCTCCAGTTCCCGTTCCCGTTCACGTTCCCGTATCCCGCTTCCGTATTTCGTTTCCGCATCCGGTTCCCGTATCACGTTCCCGTATCACGTTACCGTATCCCGTTCCCGTATCCCGTATCCCGTTCCCGTACCCCGTATCTCGTTTCCCGTTTCCGTATCTCGTATCCCATTCACGTATCTGATCCCGTATCCTTTATCCCGCTCCCGTATCCAGTTTCCGAATCCGCTTCCTGTTTCCCGTTCCCGTATCCCGTTCCGTATCCAGTTCCCGTATATTGTATCCCGTGCTCGTATCCCGTTCCCGTATCCCGTTCCCGTATCCCGTTCCCGTATCCCGTTCCCGTATCCCGTTCCCGTATCCCGTTCCCGTATCCCGTTCCCGTATCCCGTTCCCGTATCCCGTTCCCGTATCCCGTTCCCGTATCCCGTTCCCGTATCCCGTATCCCGTTTTCGTATCCCGTTTTCGTATCCCGTTCCCGTATCCCGTATCCCGTTTTCGTATCCCGTTTTCGTATCCCGTTCCCGTATCCCGTTTCCTATCCCGTTCCCGTATCCCGTTCCCGTATCCCGTTCCCGTATCCCGTTCCCGTATCCCGTTCCCGTATCCCGTTCCCGTATCCCGTTCCCGTATCCCGTTCCCGTATCCCGTTCCCGTATCCCGTTCCAGTATCCCGTTCCAGTATTCCTTTCCCGTATCCCGTTCCCGTATCCCGTTCCCGTATCCCGTTCCCGTATCCCGTTCCCGTATCCCGTTCCCGTATCCCGTTCCCGTATCCCGTTCCCGTATCCCGTTCCCGTATCCCGTTCCCGTATCCCGTTCCCGTATCCCGTTTCCGTATCCCTTCCCTATCTCGTTCCCTATCCCGTATCCCGTTCCCGTATCCCATTCCCGTATCCGGTATCCCGTATCCCGTTCTTCTTTCTGTATCTCGTTCACGTATCCCGTTCTCATATCCCGTTCCCATATCCTGTTCCCGTATCCCGTTCCCGTATCCCGTTCCCGTATCCCGTATCACGTTCCCGTATCCCGTTCCCGTATCCCGTTCCCGTATCCCGTTCCCGTATCCCGTTCCCGTATCCCGTTCCCGTATCCCGTTCCCGTATCCCCTTCCCGTATCCCGTTCCCGTATCCCGTTCTCGTATCCCGTTCCCGTATCCCGTTCCGTATCCCGTTCCCGTATCCTGTTCCCATATCCAGTTTCCATATCCCGTTCCCGTATCTCGTATCCCGTTCCCGTATCCCGTTCCCGTATCCTGTTAACGTATCCCGATCCCGTATCCCGTTCTCTTATCCCGCTCCCGTATCCCGCTCCCGTATCCCGATCCCGTATCCCGCTCCCGTATATCGCTCCCGTATCACGTTCCCTTATCCCGCTCCCGTATCCTGATCCCGTATCCCGATCTCGTATCCCACTCCCGTATCCCGCTCCCGTATCCCGCTCCCGTAACCCGCTCCCGTATCTCATTCCCATATCTCGTACACCGTTCCGATATCTCCTTACCATATCTAGTTAACGTATCTCATTCCCGTATCCTGTTCCCGTATCTCGTTCCAGCATCACTTTGTCGTACCCAGTTTCCGTATCTTGTTGCCGCATTTCGCTCCCATATCTTCTTACCGTATCTCGTTCCCGTGTCACAGTCTCTGCCAAAACATTTTAGCGGTTTACATGCCTGAAATATGTCAACCGGCTTCAACAAAATCTCCCCGGGAGGGAGGTGCGACGTCTGCTAGTCATGCGCTCATTGATGAATTCGACTGCGGCAGTGTCAGTCTTGGGCAAACTTAAACGATGCTATTTTATTCGACGCAATTATTTCCCAACGTTAGCGTTGGTAATCGTTTACGTTTGACTTCAGCATAAGTTACCTATGAGCGATTTGCATAATATTTTGGGTGGATATAGGTCAGCAAGAACGGCGCTATCCGTCTGTGTAAATTTTCCGGATAAGTTTGTCCTCCTTTTGGGGGTTACGGCGGTGTGAAGGATTAAATTGTCCAAAAATATAGCATTTCAAATCCAACTCCAAAATATTAGTCGCACAGCTTTGAGTAACACATATAATTTGAAGATGGTCGCTGCGCCTGCAAAATGGTGCCCGGTTCAGCCTTTTACGTCGAACGGTTTCCGAGCACCAATTTAAATCCTGAATATGCCAATTTTATCATGAAAGTGGTCACAACTTTGCACTTGGCACGCACATCGCCCTGGACGACATCCTATACGCAAGTCCAATCGATTATCTATCACATAGTGTTGCTCGCATATCGCTGCGAATCTCGGTTACCGAGCAAGCGGCCGGGGAACCGGGCGAAACTTGCCCATTTTTCGCGATTTTACAATGTCGCGTTTCCCATGTTAAACGAATGGCGCACGCGCGCACGTGCCGACACCGCACCGTCGGTCGGATCGACATTAAAACTTGATACGATCTGTTGAATCACGGGACCCAAAAGTCCTGAAAAAAATATCCTGGTAACTCATTAGACGGCTGCACAAGAACCGATTTAGGGCGTCACTCCGGCGGCGGCGGCGGCGGCGGCGGGCGGGTCATCTTTTAGGATTTACTAGATGGCCTTTATTGCGCGATGGGCAATTTATATAGCCAGCTTATTTATATATGCTAGCCGTTTTCAGTGTCTCGTATTCCGTATTCTAGCCTGTATTGCGCGATGCGCAATTTATATAGCCAGCTAATTTATATATGCTAGCCGTTTCCCGTATCTCGTATTCCGTATTCAGTATTCGGTATTCCTTATTCCGTATTCCGTAGTCCGTAGTCCGTAGTCCGTATGTCGTATTCCGTACCCCGTTCCCGTTCTTGTATCCCGTTCCCGTCTCCCGTCTCCCGTTCCCGTATCCTGTTCCCGTATCCCGTTCCCGTATCCCGTTCCCGTATCCCGTTACCGTATCCCGTTACCGTATCCCGTTACCGTATCCCGTTACCGTATCCCGTTACCGTATCCCGTTACCGTATCCCGTTACCGTATCCCGTTACCGTATCCCGTTACCGTATCCCGTTACCGTATCCCGTTACCGTATCCCGTTACCGTATCCCGTTACCGTATCCCGTTACCGTATCCTGTTCCCTTATCCCGTTCCCGTATCCGGTTCCCGTATCTGGTTCCCGTATCTGGTTCCCGTATCCGGTTCCCGTATCCCGTTCCCGTATCCCGTTCCCGTATCCCGTTCCCGTATGTCGTTCCATTATCCCGTTCCAGTATCCCGTTCTCGTTCCCGTATCCCGTTCCCGTATCCCGTTCCCGTATCCCGTATCCCGTTCCCGTATCCCGTTCCCGTATCCCGTTCGCGTATCCCGATCCCGTTCCCGTATCCTATTCCCGTAAACCGTATCCCGTATCCCGTTCCCGTATCCCGTTCCCGTATCCTGTTCCCGTATCCTGTTCCCGTATCCCGTTCCCGTATCCCGTTCCCGTATCCCGTTCCCGTATCCCGTTCCCGTATCCCGTTCCCGTATCCCGTTCGCGTATCCCGTTCCCGTATCCCGTTCCCGTATCCCGTTCCCGTATCCCGTTCCCGTATCCCGTTCCCGTATCCCGTTCCCGTATCCCGTTCCCGTATCCCGATCCCGTTCCCGTATCATACAACTGTATCCCTTTCTCTTATCTCGTTCCCGTATCCCGTTCCCGTATCCCGTTCCCATATCCCGTTCCCGTATCCTGTTCCCGTATCCTATTCCCGTATCCCTTTCCCGTATCCCGTTCGCGTATCCCGTTCCCGTATCCCGTTCCCGTATCCCGTTCCTGTATCCCGTATCCCTTTCCCGTATCGCGTTCCCGTATACCGTTCCGTATCCCATTCCCGTATTCCGTATCCCGTTCCCGTATCCCGTTCCCGTATCCAGTGCCCGTATCCCGTTCCCGTATCCCGTTCCCGTATCCCGTTCCCGTATCCCGTTCCCGTATCCCGTTCCCGTATCCCGTTCCCGTATCCCGTTCCCGTATCCCGTTCCCGCATCCCGTTCCCGTATCCCGTTCCCGTATCCCGTTCCTTTATCCCGTTCCCGTATCCCGTTTCCGTATCCCTTTACCCTATCCCGTTCCCGCATCCCGTTCCCGTATCCCGTTCCCCTATCTCGTTCCCGTATCCAGTTCCCGTATTCCGTTCCCGTATTCCGTTCCCGTATTCAATTCCCGTATTCCGTTCCCGTATTCCGTTCCCGTATTCTGTTCCCGTATCCCGTTCCCGTATCCCATATCATGTTCCCGTATCCCATTCCCGTATCCCATTCCCGTATCCCATTCCCGTATCCCATTTCCGTATCCCATTTCCGTATCCCATTCCCGTATCCCATTCCTGTATCCCATTCCCGTATCCCATTCCCGTATCCCATTCCCGTACCCGTTGCTGTATCCCATTCCTGTATCCCGTTGCCGTATCCCGTTCCAGTATCCCGTATCGGGCTCCCACTCCAGTCCCCGTTCTCGTATCCCGTTTCCGTATCTTGTTTCCGTATCCCATTCCCGTATCACGTTCCCGTATCACGTTCCTGTATCCCGTTCCCGTATCCCGTTCCCGTATCCCGTTCCCGTATCTCGTTCCCGTATCCCGTTCCCGTATCCCGTTCCCGTATCCCGTTCCCGTAGCCCGTTCCCGTAGCCCGTTCCCGTGACCCGTTCCCGTATGCCGCTCCCGTATCTTATTCCCGTATCTAGTACACCGTTCCGATATCTCCTTACCATATCTAGTTACCGTATCTCATTCCCGTATCGTGTTCTCGTATCTCGTTCCAGCATCCCTTTCCGTACCCAATTCCGTATCTTGTTGTCGTATTTCGTTCCCATATCTTCTTACCGTATCTTGTTCCCGTGTCGCAGTCTCTGCCAAAACATTTTAGCGGTTTACATGCCTGACATATGTCAACCGGCTTCAACAAAATCTCCCCGGGAGGGAGGTGCGACGTCTGCTAGTCATGCGCTCATTGATGAATTTGACTGCGGCAGTGTCAGTCTTGGTCAAACTTAAACGACGCTATTTTATTCGACGCAATTATTTTGCAACGTTAGCGTCGGTAATCGTTTACGTTTGACTTCAGCATAAGTTCCCTATCAGCGATTTACAGAATATTTTGGATGGATATAGGTCAGCAAGAACAGTGCTATCCTTCTGTGCAAATTTGCCGGTCAAGTTTGTCCTCGTTTTGGGTGTTACGGCGGTGTGAAGGATTGCATTGTCCAAAAATATTGCATTTCAACTTCAACTCCAAAATATTAGTCACACAGCTTTGAGTAACACATCTAATTTGAAGACGGTCGCTGCGCCTGCAAAATGGTGCCCGGTTCAGCCTTCTACGTCGAACGGTTTCCGAGCACCATTTGTAATCCTGAATATGCCAATTTTATCATGAAAGTGGTCACACCTTTGCACGTGGCACGCGCATCGCTCTGGCCAACATCCTATACGCAAGGCCAATCGATTATCTATCACATAGTGTTGCTCGCATATCGCTGCGATTCTCGGTTGCCGAGCAAGCGGCCGGGGAACCGGGCGAAACTTGCCCGATTTTCGCGATTTCACAATGTCGCGTTTCCCATGTTAAACGAATGGCGCACGCGCGCACGTGCCGACGCCGCACCGTCGGTCGGATCAACACCAAAACTTGATACGACCTGTTGAATCACGGGACGCAAAAGTCCTGAAAAAATCCTCCTCATAACTCATCAGACGACTGCACAGGAACCGATTTAGGGCGTCACTCCGGCGGCGGCGGCGGCGGCGGCGGCGGCGGGTCATCTTTTAGGATTTATAATATAGGGACTAGATAATATAGAGACTAGATGGCCTTTATTGCGCGATGCGCAATTTATATAGCCAGCTAATCTATATATGCTAGCCGTTTCCCGTATCTCGTATTCCGTATTCAGTATTCGATATTCCGTATTCCTTATTCCGTATTCCGTATTCCGTATTCCGTAGCCGTATGTCCTATTCCGTATCCCGTTCCCGTTCTTGTATCCCGTTCCCGTCTCCCGTTCCCGTATCCTGTCCCCGTATCCCGTTCCCGTATCCCGTTCCCGTATCCCGTTACCGTATCCCGTTACCGTATCCCGTTACCGTATCCCGTTACCGTATCCCGTTACCGTATCCCGTTACCGTATCCCGTTACCGTATCCCATTCCCGTATCTCGTTCCCGTATCCCGTTCCCGTATCCTGTTCCCGTATCCCGTTCCCGTTTCCCGTTCCCGTATCTGGTTCCCGTATCCGGTTCCCGTATCCGGTTCCCGTATCCGGTTCCCGTATCCGGTTCCCGTATCCCGTATCCCGTTCCCGTATCCGTTCCCGTATCCCGTTCCCGTATCCCGTTCCCGTATCCCGTTCCCGTATCATGCAACTGTATCCCGTTCTCGTATCCCGTTCCCGTATCCTGTTTTTGTATCCCGTTCCCATATCCCGTTCCCGTATCCTGTTCCCGTATCCCGTTCCCGTATCCCGTTCCCGTATCCCGTTCCCGTATCCCGTTCCCGTATCCCGTATCCCGTTCCCGTATCCCGTTCCCGTATCCCGTTTCCGTATCTCTGTACCCTATCCCGTTCCTGCATCCCGTTCCCGTATCCCGTTCCCCTATCTCGTTCTCGTTTCCAGTTCCCGTATTCCGTTCCCGCATTCCGTTCTCGTATTCCGTTCCCGTATTCCGTTCCCGTATTCTGTTCCCGTATTCTGTTCCCGTAAATCGTTCCCGTATCCCGTTCCCGTATCCCATATCATGTTCCCGTATCCCATTCCCGTATCCCATTCCCGTATCCCATTCCCGTATCCCATTCCCGTATCCCATTCCCATATCCCATTCCCGTATCCCATTCCCGTATCCCATTCCCGTATCACATTCCCGTATCCGATTCCCGTATCCCATTCCCGTATCCGATTCCCGTGTCCCATTCCCGTATCCCATTCCCGTATCCCATTCCCGTATCCCGTTACCGTATCCCTTTCCCGTATCTCATTCCCGTAACCCGTTCCCGTATCCTGTTCCCGTATCCCGTTCCCGTTTCCCGTTCCCGTATCTGGTTCCCGTATCCGTTTCCCGTATCCGGTTCCCGTATCCGGTTCCCGTATCCGGTTCCCGTATCCGGTTCCCGTATCCGGTTCCCGTATCCCGTTCCCGTATCCCGTTCCCGTATCCCGTTCCCGTATCCCGTTCCCGTATCCCGTTCCCGTATCCCGTTCCCGTATACCGTTCCCGTATCCCGTTCCCGTATCCCGTTCCCGTATCCCGTTCCCGTATCACGTTCCGTATCCCGTTCCTGTATCCCGTGCCTGTATCCCGTTCCTGTATCCCGTTCCTGTATCCCGTTCCTGTATCCCGTCCCAGTATCCCGTATCCCGTTCCCGTATCCCGTATACCGTTACCGTATCCCTTAATCAGTTCCCGTATCCAGTTTCCGTATCACGTTCCCGTAACCCGTTCCCGTGTCCCGTGCCCGTATCCCGTTCCCGTATCCCGTTCCCGTATCCCGTTCCCGGATCCCGTATCCCGTTCCCGTATCCCGTTCCCGTATCCCGTTTCCGTATCTCTGTACCCTATCCCGTTCCTGCATCCCGTTCCCGTATCCCGTTCCCCTATCTCGTTCTCGTTTCCAGTTCCCGTATTCCGTTCCCGCATTCCGTTCTCGTATTCCGTTCCCGTATTCCGTTCCCGTATTCTGTTCCCGTATTCTGTTCCCGTAACTCGTTCCCGTATCCCGTTCCCGTATCCCATATCATGTTCCCGTATCCCATTCCCGTATCCCATTCCCGTATCCCATTCCCGTATCCCATTCCCGTATCCCATTCCCGTATCCCATTCCCGTATCCCATTCCCGTATCCCATTCCCGTATCCCATTCCTGTATCCCATTCCCGTATCCCATTCCCGTGTCCGATTCCCGTATCCCATTCCCGTATCCCATTCCCGTATCCCATTCCCGTATCCCATTCCCGTATCCCATTCCCGTATCCCATTCCCGTATCTCATTCCCGTATCCCGTTACCGTATCCCTTTCCCGTATCTCGTTCCCGTATCCCGTTCCCGTATCCTGTTCCCGTATCCCGTTCCCGTTTCCCGTTCCCGTATCTGGTTCCCGTATCCGGTTCCCGTATCCGGTTCCCGTATCCGGTTCCCGTATCCGGTTCCCGTATCCGGTTCCCGTATCCCGTTCCCATATCCGTTCCCGTATCCCGTTCCCGTATCCCGTTCCCGTATCCCGTTCCCGTATCATGCAACTGTATCCCGTTCTCGTATCCCGTTCCCGTATCCCGTTTTTGTATCCCGTTCCCATATCCCGTTCCCGTATCCTGTTCCCGTATCCCGTTCCCGTATCCCGTTCCCGTATCCCGTTCTCGTATCCCATTCCCGTATCCCATTCCCGTATCCCATTCCCGTATCCCATTCCCGTATCCCATTCCCGTATCACATTCCCGTATCCGATTCCCGTATCCCATTCCCGTATCCGATTCCCGTATCCCATTCCCGTATCCCATTCCCGTATCCCATTCCCGTATCCCGTTACCGTATCCCTTTCCCGTATCTCATTCCCGTATCCCGTTCCCGTATCCTGTTCCCGTATCCCGTTTCCGCTTCCCGTTCCCTTATCTGGTTCCCGTATCCGTTTCCCGTATCCGGTTCCCGTATCCGGTTCCCGTATCCGGTTCCCGTATCCGGTTCCCGTATCCCGTTCCCGTATCCCGTTCCCGTATCCCGTTCCCGTATCCCGTTCCCGTATACCGTTCCCGTATCCCGTTCCCGTATCCCGTTCCCGTATCCCGTTCCCGTATCACGTTCCGTATCCCGTTCCTGTATCCCGTTCCTGTATCCCGTTCCTGTATCCCGTTCCTGTATCCCGTTCCTGTATCACGTCCCAGTATCCCGTATCCCGTTCCCGTATCCCGTATACCGTTACCGTATCCCTTAATCAGTTCCCGTATCCAGTTTCCGTATCACGTTCCCGTAACCCGTTCCCGTGTCCCGTGCCCGTATCCCGTTCCCGTATCCCGTTCCCGTATCCCGTTCCCGGATCCCGTATCCCGTTCCCGTATCCCGTTCCCGTATCCCGTTTCCGTATCTCTGTACCCTATCCCGTTCCTGCATCCCGTTCCCGTATCCCGTTCCCCTATCTCGTTCTCGTTTCCAGTTCCCGTATTCCGTTCCCGCATTCCGTTCTCGTATTCCGTTCCCGTATTCCGTTCCCGTATTCTGTTCCCGTATTCTGTTCCCGTAACTCGTTCCCGTATCCCGTTCCCGTATCCCATATCATGTTCCCGTATCCCATTCCCGTATCCCATTCCTGTATCCCATTCCCGTATCCCATTCCCGTATCCCATTCCCGTATCCCATTCCCGTATCCCATTCCCGTATCCCATTCCCGTATCCCATTCCCGTATCCCATTTCTGTATCCCATTCCCGTATCCCATTCCCGTATCCGATTCCCGTATCCCATTCCCGTATCCGATTCCCGTATCCCATTCCCGTATCACATTCCCGTATCCCATTCCCGTATCCCATTCCCGTATCCCGTTACCGTATCCCTTTCCCGTTCCCGTATCCCGTTCCCGTATCCTGTTCCCGTATCCCGTTCCCGTTTCCCGTTCCCGTATCTGGTTCCCGTATCCGGTTCCCGTATCCGGTTCCCGTATCCGGTTCCCGTATCCGGTTCCCGTATCCGGTTCCCGTATCCGGTTCCCGTATCCGGTTCCCGTATCCGGTTCCCGTATCCCGTTCCCGTATCCCGTTCCCGTATACCGTTCCCGTATCCCGTTCCCGTATCCCGTTCCCGTATCCCGTTCCCGTATCCCGTTCCCGTATCCCGTTCCCGTATCACGTTCCGTATCCCGTTCCTCTATCCCGTTCCTGTATCCCGTTCCTGTATCCCGTTCCTGTATCCCGTTCCTGTATCCCGTCCCAGTATCCCGTATCCCGTTCCCGTATCCCGTATACCGTTACCGTATCCCTTAATCAGTTCCCGTATCCAGTTTCCGTATCACGTTCCCGTAACCCGTTCCCGTATCCCGTTCCCGTATCCGATTCCCGTATCCCATTCCCGTATCCCATTCCCGTATCCCATTCCCGTATCCCATTCCCGTATCCCATTCCCGTATCCCATTCCCCTATCTCATTCCCGTATCCCGTTACCGTATCCCTTTCCCGTATCTCGTTCCCGTATCCCGTTCCCGTATCCTGTTCCCGTATCCCGTTCCCGTTTCCCGTTCCCGTATCTGGTTCCCGTATCCGGTTCCCGTATCCGGTTCCCGTATCCGGTTCCCGTATCCGGTTCCCGTATCCGGTTCCCGTATCCCGTTCCCATATCCGTTCCCGTATCCCGTTCCCGTATCCCGTTCCCGTATCCCGTTCCCGTATCATGCAACTGTATCCCGTTCTCGTATCCCGTTCCCGTATCCCGTTTTGTATCCCGTTCCCATATCCCGTTCCCGTATCCTGTTCCCGTATCCCGTTCCCGTATCCCGTTCCCGTATCCCGTTCCCGTATCCCGTTCCCGTATCCCGTTCCTGTATCCCGTATCCCGTTCCCGTATCCCGTTCCCGTATCCCGTTTCCGTATCTCTGTACCCTATCCCGTTCCTGCATCCCGTTCCCGTATCCCGTTCCCCTATCTCGTTCTCGTTTCCAGTTCCCGTATTCCGTTCCCGCATTCCGTTCTCGTATTCCGTTCCCGTATCCGTTCCCGTATTCTGTTCCCGTATTCTGTTCCCGTAAATCGTTCCCGTATCCCGTTCCCGTATCCCACATCATGTTCCCGTATCCCATTCCCGTATCCCATTCCCGTATCCCATTCCCGTATCCCATTCCCGTATCCCATTCCCGTATCCCATTCCCGTATCCCATTCCCGTATCACATTCCCGTATCCGATTCCCGTATCCCATTCCCGTATCCGATTCCCGTATCCCATTCCCGTATCCCATTCCCGTATCCCATTCCCGTATCCCGTTAACGTATCCCTTTCCCGTATCTCATTCCCGTATCCCGTTCCCGTATCCTGTTCCCGTATCCCGTTTCCGTTTCCCGTTCCCGTATTTTCCCGTTCCCGTATCTGGTTCCCGTATCCGTTTCCCGTATCCGGTTCCCGTATCCGGTTCCCGTATCCGGTTCCCGTATCCGGTTCCCGTATCCGGTTCCCGTATCCGGTTCCCGTATCCCGTTCCCGTATCCCGTTCCCGTATCCCGTTCCCGTATACCGTTCCCGTATCCCGTTCCCGTATCCCGTTCCCGTATCCCGTTCCCGTATCACGTTCCGTATCCCGTTCCTGTATCCCGTTCCTGTATCCCGTTCCTGTATCCCGTTCCTGTATCCCGTTCCTGTATCACGTCCCAGTATCCCGTATCCCGTTCCCGTATCCCGTATACCGTTACCGTATCCCTTAATCAGTTCCCGTATCCAGTTTCCGTATCACGTTCCCGTAACCCGTTCCCGTGTCCCGTGCCCGTATCCCGTTCCCGTATCCCGTTCCCGTATCCCGTTCCCGGATCCCGTATCCCGTTCCCGTATCCCGTTCCCGTATCCCGTTTCCGTATCTCTGTACCCTATCCCGTTCCTGCATCCCGTTCCCGTATCCCGTTCCCCTATCTCGTTCTCGTTTCCAGTTCCCGTATTCCGTTCCCGCATTCCGTTCTCGTATTCCGTTCCCGTATTCCGTTCCCGTATTCTGTTCCCGTATTCTGTTCCCGTAACTCGTTCCCGTATCCCGTTCCCGTATCCCATATCATGTTCCCGTATCCCATTCCCGTATCCCATTCCTGTATCCCATTCCCGTATCCCATTCCCGTATCCCATTCCCGTATCCCATTCCCGTATCCCATTCCCGTATCCCATTCCCGTATCCCATTCCCGTATCCCATTCCTGTATCCCATTCCCGTATCCCATTCCCGTATCCGATTCCCGTATCCCATTCCCGTATCCGATTCCCGTATCCCATTCCCGTATCACATTCCCGTATCCCATTCCCGTATCCCATTCCCGTATCCCGTTACCGTATCCCTTTCCCGTATCTCGTTCCCGTATCCCGTTCCCGTATCCTGTTCCCGTATCCCGTTCCCGTTTCCCGTTCCCGTATCTGGTTCCCGTATCCGGTTCCCGTATCCGGTTCCCGTATCCGGTTCCCGTATCCGGTTCCCGTATCCGGTTCCCGTATCCGGTTCCCGTATCCGGTTCCCGTATCCGGTTCCCGTATCCCGTTCCCGTATACCGTTCCCGTATCCCGTTCCCGTATCCCGTTCCCGTATCCCGTTCCCGTATCCCGTTCCCGTATCACGTTCCGTATCCCGTTCCTCTATCCCGTTCCTGTATCCCGTTCCTGTATCCCGTTCCTGTATCCCGTTCCTGTATCCCGTCCCAGTATCCCGTATCCCGTTCCCGTATCCCGTATACCGTTACCGTATCCCTTAATCAGTTCCCGTATCCAGTTTCCGTATCACGTTCCCGTAACCCGTTCCCGTATCCCGTGCCCGTATCCCGTTCCCGTATCTCGTTTCCGTATCTCGTTTCCGTATTCTGTTCCCGTACCCGTTCCCGTATCCCATCCCCTTATCCCATTCCCGTATCCCATTCCCGTATACCGTTCCCGTATCCCGTTCCCGTATCCCGTTCCCGTATCCCGTTCCGTATCCCGTTCCCGTATCCCGTTCCCGTATCCCGTTCCCGTATCCCGTTCCCGTATCCCGTTCCCGTTCCCGTATCCCGTTCCCGTATCCTGTTCCCGTATCCCGTTCCCGTATCCCGTTCCCGTATCCCGTTCCCATATCCCGTTCCTGTATCCCTTTCCCGTATCCCGTTCCCGCTCCAGTTCCCGTTCCCGTATCCCGTTTCCGTATCCTGTTTCGTATCCCGTTTCCGTATCCCGTTTCCGTATCCTGTTTCCGTATCCTGTTTCGGTATCCCGTTTCCGTATCCCGTTTCCGTATCCCGTTTCCGTATCCCGTTTCCGTATCCCGTTTCCGTATCCCGTTTCCGTATCCCGTTTCCGTAACCCGTTTCCGTATCCCGTTTCCGTATCCCGTTTCCGTATCCCGTTTCCGTATCCCGTTTTCGTATCCCGTTCCCGTATCCCTCTTCCGTATCCCACTCCCGTATCTCATTCCCGTATCTTGTACACCGTCCCTATATCTCCTTACCATATAGACTTTCCCAGTTCCCGTATCCTGTTCCCGAATCTCGTTCCGTATCCCGTACCTAAATCCCGTACCTGTATCCCGTACCTGTATCTCGTTCCCGTATCCCGTATCCCCCTTCCATATCCCGTTCCGGTATCGTGTTCCGGTATCCTGTTCCGGTATCCTGTTCCGGTATCCTGTTCCGGTATCCTGTTCCGGTATCCTCCTCCGGTATCCCTTTCCCGTATTCCATTCCCGTATCCCGTTCCTGTATCCCGTATCCAGTTCCCGTATCCAGTTCCCGTGTCCCGTATCCCGTTCCCGTATCCCGTATCCCGTTCCCGTATCCCGTTCCCGTATCCCGTTCCCGTATCCCGTTCCCCTAACCCGTTCCCGTTACCATATCCCGTTCCCGTATCCCGTTCCCGTATACCGTTCTCGTATCCAATTCCCGTATCATGATCCCGTATCCCGTTCCCGTATCCCGTTCCCGTATCCCGTTCCCGTATCCCGTTCCCGTATCCCGTTCCCGTATCCCGTTCCCGTATCCCGTTTCCGTATCCCGTTCCCGTATCCCGTTCACGGATCCCGTTCCCGGATCCCGTTCCCGTATACCGCTCCCGTACCTCGTTCCCTATCCTGTTCCCGTATCGCGTTCCAGTATACCGTTCCGTATCCCATTCCCGTATCCCGTTCCCGTATCCCGTTCCCGTATCCCGTTCCCGTATCCCGTTCCCGTATCCCGTTCCCGTATCCCGTTCCCGTATCCCGTTCCCGTATCCCGTTCCCGTATCCCGTTCCCGTATCCCGTTCCCGTATCCGTTCCAGTATCCGTTCCCGTTTCCCGTTCCCATATCCCGTATCCCGTTCCCGTATCCCGTTCCCGTATCCGTTCCCGTAACCGTTCCCGTATCCGTTCCCGTATCCGTTCCCGTATCCGTTTCCGTATCCGTTCCCGTAACCGTTCCCGTATCCGTTCCCGTATCCGTTCCCGTATCCGTTCCCGTATCCGTTCCCGTATCCGTTCCCGTATCCGCTCCCGTATCCGTTCCCGTATCCGTTCCCATATCCGTTCCCGTATCCGTTCCCGTATCCGTTCCCGTATCCGTTCCCGTATCCGTTCCCGTATCCTTTCCCGTATCCGTTCCCGTATCCGTTCCCGTATCCCATATCCTGCTCCCGTATACCGTTGCCGTATCCCGTTCCAATATCCCGTATCGCGCTCCCACTCCAGTCCCCGTTCCCGTATCCCGTTTCCGTATCTTGTTTCTGTATTCTATTCCCGTATCACGTTCCCGTATCACGTTCCTGTATCACGTTCCCGTATCACGTTCTCGTATCCCGTTCCCGTATCCCGTTCCCGTATCCCGCTCCCGTATCTTATTCCCGTATCTAGTACACCGTTCCGATATCTCCTTACCATATCTAGTTGCCGCATCTTATTCCCGTATCCTGTTCCTGTATCTCGTCCCAGCATCCCTTTCTCGTACCCAGTTTCCGTATCTTGTTGCCGTATTTCGTTCCGATATCTTCTTACCGTATCTCGTTCCCGTGGCGCAGTCTCTGCCAAAACATTTTAGCGGTTTATATGCCTGAAAGATGTCAACCGGCTTCAACAAAATCTCCCCGGGAGGGAGGTGCGACGTCTGCTAGTCATGCGCTCATTGAGGAATTTGACTGCGGCAGTGTCAGTCTTGGGCAAACTTAAATGATGCTATTTTATTCGACGCAATTATTTCGCAACGTTAGCGTCGGTAATCGTTTACGTTTGACTTCAGCATAAGTTACCTATGAGCGATTTACATAATATTTTGGGTGGATATAGGTCAGCAAGAACGGCGCTATCCGTTGGTGTAAATTTGCCGGACAAGTTTGTCCTCGTTTTGGGGGTTACGGCGGTGTGAAGGATTAAATTGTCCAAAAATATTGCATTTCAAATCCCACTCCAAAATATTAGTCACACAGCTTTGAGTAACAAATATAATTTGAAGACGGTCACTGCGCCTGCAAAATGGTGCCCGGTTCAGCCTTCTACGTCGAACGGTTTCCGAGCACCAATTTAAATCCTGAATAGGCCAATTTTATCATTCAAGTGGTTACAACTTTGCACGTGGCACGCGCATCGCTCTGGACGACATCCTATACGCAAGGCCAATCGATTATCTATCACATAGTGTTGCTCGCATATCGCTGCGATTCTCGGTTGCCGAGCAAGCGGCCGGGGAACCGGGCGAAACTTGCCCGTTTTTCGCGATTTCACAATGTCGCGTTTCCCATGTTAAACGAATGGCGCACGCGCGCACGTGCCGACGCCGCACCGTTGGTGGGATCGACCCCAAAACTTGATACGACCTGTTGAATCACAGGACCCAAAAGTTCTTCAAAAATCACGTTCATAACTCATCAGACGGCTGCACAGGAACCGATTTGGGCGTCACTCCGGCGGCGGCGGCGGCGGCGGCGGCGGGTCATCTTTTAGGATTTATAATATAGAGATAGAGACTAGATGGCCTTTATTGCGCGATGCGCAATTTATATAGCCAGCTAATTTATATATGATCGCCGTTTCCAGTGTCTCGTATTCCGTATTCAGTATTCCGTATTCATTATTCCGTATTCCGTATTCCGTATTCCGTATTCCGTATTCCGTATCTCGTATCTCGTATCTAGTATCCGTCTTCCGTATTCCGTATTCCGTATTCCGTATTCCGTATTCTGTATTACGTATTACGGATTACGTATCCCGTTCCCGTATCCCGTATCCTGTTCCCGTATCTCGTTCCCGTATCCCGTATCCCGTTCCCGTATCCCGTTCCTGTATCCCGTTCCCGTATCCCGGTCCCGTATCCCGTTCCCGTATCCCGTATACCGTATCCCGTGTCCCGCTCCCTCTCCAGTTCCGGTTCCCGTTCTCGTTCCCGTATCCCGTTTCCGTATCTCGTTTCCGCATCCCGTTCCCGTATCACGTTACCGTATCACGTTCCCGTATCACGTTCACGTATCCCGTTCCCGTATCCCGTTCCCGTATCCGGTATCTCGTTTCCCGTTTCCGTCTCCCGTATCCCGTATCCCGTTCCCATATTATAATCCCGTATCCCGTTCCCGTATCCCGTATACCTTAATCAGCTCCCGTATCCAGTGCCCGTATGCCGTTCCCGCATCCCGTTCCCGTATCCCGTATCCCGTTCCCGTATCCCGTATCCCGTATCCCGTTCCCGTATCCCGTTCCCGTATCCCGTTCCCGTATCCCGTTCCCGTATCCCGTTCCCGTATCCCGTATATCGTTCCCGTATCCCGTATCCCGTATCCCGTTCCCGTATCCCTTTCCCGTATCCCTTTCCCGTATCCCTTTCCCGTATCCCTTTCCCGTATCCCGTTCCCGTATCCCGTTCCCGTATCCCGTTCCCGTATCCCGTATGTCACTCCCGCTCCAGTTCCCGTTCCCGTTCCCGTTCCCGTATCCCGTATCCCATTTCCGTATCACTTTACCCTATCCCGTTCCCGTATCCCATTCTCGTATCACGTTCTCGTATCCCGTTCCCGTATCCTGTTCCCGTATGCCGTTCCCGTATCTCGTATCCCGTTCCTGTATCCCGTTCCCTATCCCGTATCCCGTTCCCGTATCCCATTCCCGTATCCGGTATCCCGTATCCGGTATCCCGTATCCGGTATCCCGTATCCGGTATCCCGTATCCGGTATCCCGTATCCCGTTCCCGTTCCCATATCCCGTTCCCGTTCCCGTATCCCGTTCCCGTATCCCTCCCGGGAGGGAGGTGCGACGTCTGCTAGTCATGCGCTCATTGATGAATTTGACTGCGGCAGTGTCAGTGTTGGGAAAACTTAACCGATGATATTTTATTCGACGCAATTATTTCGCAACGTTAGCGTCGGTAATCGTTTACGTTTGACTTCAGCGTAAGTTACCTATGAGCGATTTACATAATATTTTGGGTGGATATAGATCAGCAAGAACGGCGCTATCCGTCTGTGTAAATTTGCCGGGCAAGTTTGTCCTCGTTTTGGGTGTTACGGCGGTGTGAAGCATTAATTGGTCCGAAAATATTGCATTTCAACTTCAACTCCAAAATATTAGTCACACAGCTTTGAGTAACACATATAATTTGAAGTCCGTCGCTGCGCCTGCAAAATGGTGCCCGGTTCAGCCTTCTACGTCGAACGGTTTCCGAGCACCAATTTAAATCCTGAATATGCCAATTTTTGCATGAAAGGGGTCACAACTTTGCATGTGGCACGTGCATCGCTCTGGACGACATCCTATACGCAAGGTCAATCGATTATCTATCACATAGTGTTGCTCGCATACCGCTGCGACTCTTGGTTGCCGAGCAAGGGGCCGGGGAACCGCGAGGAACTTGCCCGTTTTTTCGCGATTTCCGAATGTCGCGTTTCCCATGTTAAACAAATGGCGCACGCGCGCACGCGCCGACACCGCACCGTTAGTCTTATTAAGCTGATAAATTAATACGACCTGTTGAATCACGGGACCCAAAAGTGCTGAAAAAAATCACTCTCATAACTCATCAGACGACTGCACAGGAACCGATTTAGGGCGTCACTCCGGCGGCGGCGGGTCATCTTTTAGGATTTATAATACCGTATCCCGTTACCGTATCCCGTTACCGTATCCCGTTCCCGTATCCCGTTCCCGTATCCCGTTCCCGTAACCCCTTCCCG
Organism: Chirona hameri; assembly: GCA_036785665.1. Lineage (NCBI taxonomy): Eukaryota > Metazoa > Arthropoda > Thecostraca > Balanomorpha > Balanidae > Chirona > Chirona hameri. The sequence continues at coordinate 117,269 of JAXIVJ010000093.1, read as the reverse complement.
CATCCCGTCCCCGTATCCCGTTCCCGTATACCGTATTCCGTTCTCATATCCCGTTCCCGTTCCCGAATCCCGTTCCCGTATCTCGTTCCCGTATCCCGTTTCCGTATCCCGTTCCCGTATCCCATTCTCGTATCCCGTTCCCGTATCCCGTTCCCGTATCCCGTTCCCGTATCCCGTTCCGGTATCCCGTTCCCGTATCCCGTTCCCGTATCCCGTTCCAGTATCCCGTTCCCGTATCCGGTATCCCGTATCCCGTTCCCGTATACCGTATCCCGTATCCCGTGTCCCGCTCCCTCTCCAGTTCCCGTTCCCGTTCACGTTCCCGTATCCCGTTTCCGTATCTCGTTTCCGCATCCCGTTCCCGTATCACCTTCCCGTATCACGTTACCGTATCCCGTTCCCGTATCCCGTATCCCGTTCCCGTACCCCGTATCTCGTTTCCCGTTTCCGTATCTCGTATCCCATTCACGTATCTGATCCCGTATCCTTTATCCCGCTCCCGTATCCAGTTTCCGAATCCGCTTCCTGTTTCCCGTTCCCGTATCCCGTTCCGTATCCAGTTCCCGTATATTGTATCCCGTGCTCGTATCCCGTTCCCGTATCCCGTTCCCGTATCCCGTTCCCGTATCCCGTTCCCGTATCCCGTTCCCGTATCTTGTTCCCGTATCCCGTTGCCGTATCCCGTTTCCCCGTTCCTGTATCCCGTTCCTGTATCCCGTTCCCGTATCTCGTTCCCGTATCCCGTTCCCGAATCCCGTATCCCGTATCCCGTATCCCGTTTCCGTATCCTGTAACCGTATCCCGTTCCCGTATCCCGTTCCGGTATCCCGTTCCCGCATTCCGTTCCAGAATTCCGTTCCCGTATCCCGCTGGCGTATCCCGTTCCCGTATTTCCTTCCCGTATCCCGTTCCCGCAACCCGTTCCCGTATCCCGTTCCCGTATCCTGCTCCCGTATCCTGTTCCCGTATCCTGTTCCCGTATCCTGTTCCCGTATCCCGTTTTGTATTCCGTACCTGTATCTCGCTCCCGTATCTCGTTCCCGTATCCCGTATCCCGTTCCCGTATCCCGTTCCGGTATCCTGTTCCGGTATCCTGTTCTGGTATCCTGTGCCGGTATCCTGTTCCGGTATCCTGTTCCGGTATCCTGTTACGGTATCCTGTTCCGGTATCCTGTTCCCGTATCCTGTTCCGGTATCCTGCTCCGATCCCGTTTCTGTATGCCGTTTCAGTATCCCATTCCCGTATCCCGTATCCCGTTCCGGTATTCTGTTCCGGTATCCTGTTCCGGCATCCTGTTCCGGTATCCTGTTCCGGTATCCTGTTCCGGTGTCCTGTTCCGGTATCCTGTGCCGGTATCCCGTTCCGGTATCCCGTTTCCGTATCCCGTTTCCGTATATCGTTTCCCGTTCCCGTATCCCGTTCCCGTATCCCGTTCCCGTATCCCGTTCCCGTATCCCGTTCCCGTATCCCGTTCCCGTATCCCGTTCCCGTATCCCGTTCCCGTATCCCCTTCCCGTATCCCGTTCCCGTATCACCTTCCCGTATCCCGTATCCCGTATCCCGTGTCCCGTTCTTGTATCCTGTTTTCGTATCCCGTTCCCGTATTCCGTACCCGTACCCCATTCTCGTATCCCGTTCCTGTATCCCGTTCCCGTGTCCCGTTCACGTATCCCGTTCACATATCCCGTTTCTGTATCCCATTCTCGTATCCCCTTCCCATATCCCCTTCCCGTATCCCATTCTCGTATCCCGTTCCCGTATCCCGTTCCCGTATCCCGTTCCCGTATCCCGTTCCCGTACCCCGTTCCCGTATCCCGTTCCCGTATCCCGTTCCCGTACCCCTTCCCGCATCCCGTCCCCGTATCCCGTTCCCGTATCCCGTATTTCGTTCTCATATCCCGTTCCCGTTCCCGTATCCCGTTCCCGTATCCCGTTCCCGTATCCCGTTCCCGTATCCCGTTTCCGTATTCCGTTTCCGTATCCTGTTACCTTATCCCGTTCCCGTATTCCGTTCTCGTATCACGTTCCCGTATCCCGTTCCCGTATAACGTGCCCTATCCCGTATCCCGTTCCCGTATCCAGTATCCCATTCCCGTATCCCGTTCCCGTATCCCGTTCCCGTATCCCGTTCCCGTATCCCGTTCCCGTATCCCGTTCCCGTATCCCGTTCCGGTATCCCATTCCCGTATCCCGTTCCCGTATCCCGTTCCAGTATCCCGTTCCCGTATCCGGTATCCCGTATCCCGTTCCCGTATACCGTATCCCGTATCCCGTGTCCCGCTCCCTCTCCAGTTCCCGTTCCCGTTCACGTTCCCGTATCCCGCTTCCGTATTTCGTTTCCGCATCCGGTTCCCGTATCACGTTCCCGTATCACGTTACCGTATCCCGTTCCCGTATCCCGTATCCCGTTCCCGTACCCCGTATCTCGTTTCCCGTTTCCGTATCTCGTATCCCATTCACGTATCTGATCCCGTATCCTTTATCCCGCTCCCGTATCCAGTTTCCGAATCCGCTTCCTGTTTCCCGTTCCCGTATCCCGTTCCGTATCCAGTTCCCGTATATTGTATCCCGTGCTCGTATCCCGTTCCCGTATCCCGTTCCCGTATCCCGTTCCCGTATCCCGTTCCCGTATCCCGTTCCCGTATCCCGTTCCCGTATCCCGTTCCCGTATCCCGTTCCCGTATCCCGTTCCCGTATCCCGTTCCCGTATCCCGTTCCCGTATCCCGTTCCCGTATCCCGTATCCCGTTTTCGTATCCCGTTTTCGTATCCCGTTCCCGTATCCCGTATCCCGTTTTCGTATCCCGTTTTCGTATCCCGTTCCCGTATCCCGTTTCCTATCCCGTTCCCGTATCCCGTTCCCGTATCCCGTTCCCGTATCCCGTTCCCGTATCCCGTTCCCGTATCCCGTTCCCGTATCCCGTTCCCGTATCCCGTTCCCGTATCCCGTTCCAGTATCCCGTTCCAGTATTCCTTTCCCGTATCCCGTTCCCGTATCCCGTTCCCGTATCCCGTTCCCGTATCCCGTTCCCGTATCCCGTTCCCGTATCCCGTTCCCGTATCCCGTTCCCGTATCCCGTTCCCGTATCCCGTTCCCGTATCCCGTTTCCGTATCCCTTCCCTATCTCGTTCCCTATCCCGTATCCCGTTCCCGTATCCCATTCCCGTATCCGGTATCCCGTATCCCGTTCTTCTTTCTGTATCTCGTTCACGTATCCCGTTCTCATATCCCGTTCCCATATCCTGTTCCCGTATCCCGTTCCCGTATCCCGTTCCCGTATCCCGTATCACGTTCCCGTATCCCGTTCCCGTATCCCGTATCCCGTTCCCGTATCCCGTTCCCGTATCCCGTTCCCGTATCCCGTTCCCGTATCCCGTTCCCGTATCCCCTTCCCGTATCCCGTTCCCGTATCCCGTTCTCGTATCCCGTTCCCGTATCCCGTTCCGTATCCCGTTCCCGTATCCTGTTCCCATATCCAGTTTCCATATCCCGTTCCCGTATCTCGTATCCCGTTCCCGTATCCCGTTCCCGTATCCTGTTAACGTATCCCGATCCCGTATCCCGTTCTCTTATCCCGCTCCCGTATCCCGCTCCCGTATCCCGATCCCGTATCCCGCTCCCGTATATCGCTCCCGTATCACGTTCCCTTATCCCGCTCCCGTATCCTGATCCCGTATCCCGATCTCGTATCCCACTCCCGTATCCCGCTCCCGTATCCCGCTCCCGTAACCCGCTCCCGTATCTCATTCCCATATCTCGTACACCGTTCCGATATCTCCTTACCATATCTAGTTAACGTATCTCATTCCCGTATCCTGTTCCCGTATCTCGTTCCAGCATCACTTTGTCGTACCCAGTTTCCGTATCTTGTTGCCGCATTTCGCTCCCATATCTTCTTACCGTATCTCGTTCCCGTGTCACAGTCTCTGCCAAAACATTTTAGCGGTTTACATGCCTGAAATATGTCAACCGGCTTCAACAAAATCTCCCCGGGAGGGAGGTGCGACGTCTGCTAGTCATGCGCTCATTGATGAATTCGACTGCGGCAGTGTCAGTCTTGGGCAAACTTAAACGATGCTATTTTATTCGACGCAATTATTTCCCAACGTTAGCGTTGGTAATCGTTTACGTTTGACTTCAGCATAAGTTACCTATGAGCGATTTGCATAATATTTTGGGTGGATATAGGTCAGCAAGAACGGCGCTATCCGTCTGTGTAAATTTTCCGGATAAGTTTGTCCTCCTTTTGGGGGTTACGGCGGTGTGAAGGATTAAATTGTCCAAAAATATAGCATTTCAAATCCAACTCCAAAATATTAGTCGCACAGCTTTGAGTAACACATATAATTTGAAGATGGTCGCTGCGCCTGCAAAATGGTGCCCGGTTCAGCCTTTTACGTCGAACGGTTTCCGAGCACCAATTTAAATCCTGAATATGCCAATTTTATCATGAAAGTGGTCACAACTTTGCACGTGGCACGCACATCGCCCTGGACGACATCCTATACGCAAGTCCAATCGATTATCTATCACATAGTGTTGCTCGCATATCGCTGCGAATCTCGGTTACCGAGCAAGCGGCCGGGGAACCGGGCGAAACTTGCCCATTTTTCGCGATTTTACAATGTCGCGTTTCCCATGTTAAACGAATGGCGCACGCGCGCACGTGCCGACACCGCACCGTCGGTCGGATCGACATTAAAACTTGATACGATCTGTTGAATCACGGGACCCAAAAGTCCTGAAAAAAATATCCTGGTAACTCATTAGACGGCTGCACAAGAACCGATTTAGGGCGTCACTCCGGCGGCGGCGGCGGCGGCGGCGGGTGGGTCATCTTTTAGGATTTACTAGATGGCCTTTATTGCGCGATGGGCAATTTATATAGCCAGCTTATTTATATATGCTAGCCGTTTTCAGTGTCTCGTATTCCGTATTCTAGCCTGTATTGCGCGATACGCAATTTATATAGCCAGCTAATTTATATATGCTAGCCGTTTCCCGTATCTCGTATTCCGTATTCAGTATTCGGTATTCCTTATTCCGTATTCCGTAGTCCGTAGTCCGTAGTCCGTATGTCGTATTCCGTACCCCGTTCCCGTTCTTGTATCCCGTTCCCGTCTCCCGTCTCCCGTTCCCGTATCCTGTTCCCGTATCCCGTTCCCGTATCCCGTTCCCGTATCCCGTTACCGTATCCCGTTACCGTATCCCGTTACCGTATCCCGTTACCGTATCCCGTTACCGTATCCCGTTACCGTATCCCGTTACCGTATCCCGTTACCGTATCCCGTTACCGTATCCCGTTACCGTATCCCGTTACCGTATCCTGTTCCCTTATCCCGTTCCCGTATCCGGTTCCCGTATCTGGTTCCCGTATCTGGTTCCCGTAGCCGGTTCCCGTATCCCGTTCCCGTATCCCGTTCCCGTATCCCGTTCCCGTATGTCGTTCCATTATCCCGTTCCAGTATCCCGTTCTCGTTCCCGTATCCCGTTCCCGTATCCCGTTCCCGTATCCCGTATCCCGTTCCCGTATCCCGTTCCCGTATCCCGTTCGCGTATCCCGATCCCGTTCCCGTATCCTATTCCCGTAAACCGTATCCCGTATCCCGTTCCCGTATCCCGTTCCCGTATCCTGTTCCCGTATCCTGTTCCCGTATCCCGTTCTCGTATCCCGTTCCCGTATCCCGTTCCCGTATCCCGTTCCCGTATCCCGTTCCCGTATCCCGTTCGCGTATCCCGTTCCCGTATCCCGTTCCCGTATCCCGTTCCCGTATCCCGTTCCCGTATCCCGTTCCCGTATCCCGTTCCCGTATCCCGATCCCGTTCCCGTATCATACAACTGTATCCCTTTCTCTTATCTCGTTCCCGTATCCCGTTCCCGTATCCCGTTCCCATATCCCGTTCCCGTATCCTGTTCCCGTATCCTATTCCCGTATCCCTTTCCCGTATCCCGTTCGCGTATCCCGTTCCCGTATCCCGTTCCCGTATCCCGTTCCTGTATCCCGTATCCCTTTCCCGTATCGCGTTCCCGTATACCGTTCCGTATCCCATTCCCGTATTCCGTATCCCGTTCCCGTATCCCGTTCCCGTATCCAGTGCCCGTATCCCGTTCCCGTATCCCGTTCCCGTATCCCGTTCCCGTATCCCGTTCCCGTATCCCGTTCCCGTATCCCGTTCCCGTATCCCGTTCCCGTATCCCGTTCCCGCATCCCGTTCCCGTATCCCGTTCCCGTATCCCGTTCCTTTATCCCGTTCCCGTATCCCGTTTCCGTATCCCTTTACCCTATCCCGTTCCCGCATCCCGTTCCCGTATCCCGTTCCCCTATCTCGTTCCCGTATCCAGTTCCCGTATTCCGTTCCCGTATTCCGTTCCCGTATTCCGTTCCCGTATTCCGTTCCCGTATTCCGTTCCCGTATTCTGTTCCCGTATCCCGTTCCCGTATCCCATATCATGTTCCCGTATCCCATTCCCGTATCCCATTCCCGTATCCCATTCCCGTATCCCATTTCCGTATCCCATTTCCGTATCCCATTCCCGTATCCCATTCCTGTATCCCATTCCCGTATCCCATTCCCGTATCCCATTCCCGTACCCGTTGCTGTATCCCATTCCTGTATCCCGTTGCCGTATCCCGTTCCAGTATCCCGTATCGGGCTCCCACTCCAGTCCCCGTTCTCGTATCCCGTTTCCGTATCTTGTTTCCGTATCCCATTCCCGTATCACGTTCCCGTATCACGTTCCTGTATCCCGTTCCCGTATCCCGTTCCCGTATCCCGTTCCCGTATCTCGTTCCCGTATCCCGTTCCCGTATCCCGTTCCCGTATCCCGTTCCCGTAGCCCGTTCCCGTAGCCCGTTCCCGTGACCCGTTCCCGTATGCCGCTCCCGTATCTTATTCCCGTATCTAGTACACCGTTCCGATATCTCCTTACCATATCTAGTTACCGTATCTCATTCCCGTATCGTGTTCTCGTATCTCGTTCCAGCATCCCTTTCCGTACCCAATTCCGTATCTTGTTGTCGTATTTCGTTCCCATATCTTCATACCGTATCTTGTTCCCGTGTCGCAGTCTCTGCCAAAACATTTTAGCGGTTTACATGCCTGACATATGTCAACCGGCTTCAACAAAATCTCCCCGGGAGGGAGGTGCGACGTCTGCTAGTCATGCGCTCATTGATGAATTTGACTGCGGCAGTGTCAGTCTTGGTCAAACTTAAACGACGCTATTTTATTCGACGCAATTATTTTGCAACGTTAGCGTCGGTAATCGTTTACGTTTGACTTCAGCATAAGTTCCCTATCAGCGATTTACAGAATATTTTGGATGGATATAGGTCAGCAAGAACAGTGCTATCCTTCTGTGCAAATTTGCCGGTGAAGTTTGTCCTCGTTTTGGGTGTTACGGCGGTGTGAAGGATTGCATTGTCCAAAAATATTGCATTTCAACTTCAACTCCAAAATATTAGTCACACAGCTTTGAGTAACACATCTAATTTGAAGACGGTCGCTGCGCCTGCAAAATGGTGCCCGGTTCAGCCTTCTACGTCGAACGGTTTCCGAGCACCATTTGTAATCCTGAATATGCCAATTTTATCATGAAAGTGGTCACACCTTTGCACGTGGCACGCGCATCGCTCTGGCCAACATCCTATACGCAAGGCCAATCGATTATCTATCACATAGTGTTGCTCGCATATCGCTGCGATTCTCGGTTGCCGAGCAAGCGGCCGGGGAACCGGGCGAAACTTGCCCGATTTTCGCGATTTCACAATGTCGCGTTTCCCATGTTAAACGAATGGCGCACGCGCGCACGTGCCGACGCCGCACCGTCGGTCGGATCAACACCAAAACTTGATACGACCTGTTGAATCACGGGACGCAAAAGTCCTGAAAAAATCCTCCTCATAACTCATCAGACGACTGCACAGGAACCGATTTAGGGCGTCACTCCGGCGGCGGCGGCGGCGGCGGCGGCGGCGGGTCATCTTTTAGGATTTATAATATAGGGACTAGATAATATAGAGACTAGATGGCCTTTATTGCGCGATGCGCAATTTATATAGCCAGCTAATCTATATATGCTAGCCGTTTCCCGTATCTCGTATTCCGTATTCAGTATTCGATATTCCGTATTCCTTATTCCGTATTCCGTATTCCGTATTCCGTAGCCGTATGTCCTATTCCGTATCCCGTTCCCGTTCTTGTATCCCGTTCCCGTCTCCCGTTCCCGTATCCTGTCCCCGTATCCCGTTCCCGTATCCCGTTCCCGTATCCCGTTACCGTATCCCGTTACCGTATCCCGTTACCGTATCCCGTTACCGTATCCCGTTACCGTATCCCGTTACCGTATCCCGTTACCGTATCCCATTCCCGTATCTCGTTCCCGTATCCCGTTCCCGTATCCTGTTCCCGTATCCCGTTCCCGTTTCCCGTTCCCGTATCTGGTTCCCGTATCCGGTTCCCGTATCCGGTTCCCGTATCCGGTTCCCGTATCCGGTTCCCGTATCCCGTATCCCGTTCCCGTATCCGTTCCCGTATCCCGTTCCCGTATCCCGTTCCCGTATCCCGTTCCCGTATCATGCAACTGTATCCCGTTCTCGTATCCCGTTCCCGTATCCTGTTTTTGTATCCCGTTCCCATATCCCGTTCCCGTATCCTGTTCCCGTATCCCGTTCCCGTATCCCGTTCCCGTATCCCGTTCCCGTATCCCGTTCCCGTATCCCGTATCCCGTTCCCGTATCCCGTTCCCGTATCCCGTTTCCGTATCTCTGTACCCTATCCCGTGCCTGCATCCCGTTCCCGTATCCCGTTCCCCTATCTCGTTCTCGTTTCCAGTTCCCGTATTCCGTTCCCGCATTCCGTTCTCGTATTCCGTTCCCGTATTCCGTTCCCGTATTCTGTTCCCGTATTCTGTTCCCGTAAATCGTTCCCGTATCCCGTTCCCGTATCCCATATCATGTTCCCGTATCCCATTCCCGTATCCCATTCCCGTATCCCATTCCCGTATCCCATTCCCGTATCCCATTCCCATATCCCATTCCCGTATCCCATTCCCGTATCCCATTCCCGTATCACATTCCCGTATCCGATTCCCGTATCCCATTCCCGTATCCGATTCCCGTGTCCCATTCCCGTATCCCATTCCCGTATCCCATTCCCGTATCCCGTTACCGTATCCCTTTCCCGTATCTCATTCCCGTATCCCGTTCCCGTATCCTGTTCCCGTATCCCGTTCCCGTTTCCCGTTCCCGTATCTGGTTCCCGTATCCGTTTCCCGTATCCGGTTCCCGTATCCGGTTCCCGTATCCGGTTCCCGTATCCGGTTCCCGTATCCGGTTCCCGTATCCGGTTCCCGTATCCCGTTCCCGTATCCCGTTCCCGTATCCCGTTCCCGTATCCCGTTCCCGTATCCCGTTCCCGTATCCCGTTCCCGTATACCGTTCCCGTATCCCGTTCCCGTATCCCGTTCCCGTATCCCGTTCCCGTATCACGTTCCGTATCCCGTTCCTGTATCCCGTTCCTGTATCCCGTTCCTGTATCCCGTTCCTGTATCCCGTTCCTGTATCCCGTCCCAGTATCCCGTATCCCGTTCCCGTATCCCGTATACCGTTACCGTATCCCTTAATCAGTTCCCGTATCCAGTTTCCGTATCACGTTCCCGTAACCCGTTCCCGTGTCCCGTGCCCGTATCCCGTTCCCGTATCCCGTTCCCGTATCCCGTTCCCGGATCCCGTATCCCGTTCCCGTATCCCGTTCCCGTATCCCGTTTCCGTATCTCTGTACCCTATCCCGTTCCTGCATCCCGTTCCCGTATCCCGTTCCCCTATCTCGTTCTCGTTTCCAGTTCCCGTATTCCGTTCCCGCATTCCGTTCTCGTATTCCGTTCCCGTATTCCGTTCCTTTATTCTGTTCCCGTATTCTGTTCCCGTAACTCGTTCCCGTATCCCGTTCCCGTATCCCATATCATGTTCCCGTATCCCATTCCCGTATCCCATTCCCGTATCCCATTCCCGTATCCCATTCCCGTATCCCATTCCCGTATCCCATTCCCGTATCCCATTCCCGTATCCCATTCCCTTATCCCATTCCTGTATCCCATTCCCGTATCCCATTCCCGTGTCCGATTCCCGTATCCCATTCCCGTATCCCATTCCCGTATCCCATTCCCGTATCCCATTCCCGTATCCCATTCCCGTATCCCATTCCCGTATCTCATTCCCGTATCCCGTTACCGTATCCCTTTCCCGTATCTCGTTCCCGTATCCCGTTCCCGTATCCTGTTCCCGTATCCCGTTCCCGTTTCCCGTTCCCGTATCTGGTTCCCGTATCCGGTTCCCGTATCCGGTTCCCGTATCCGGTTCCCGTATCCGGTTCCCGTATCCGGTTCCCGTATCCCGTTCCCATATCCGTTCCCGTATCCCGTTCCCGTATCCCGTTCCCGTATCCCGTTCCCGTATCATGCAACTGTATCCCGTTCTCGTATCCCGTTCCCGTATCCCGTTTTTGTATCCCGTTCCCATATCCCGTTCCCGTATCCTGTTCCCGTATCCCGTTCCCGTATCCCGTTCCCGTATCCCGTTCTCGTATCCCATTCCCGTATCCCATTCCCGTATCCCATTCCCGTATCCCATTCCCGTATCCCATTCCCGTATCACATTCCCGTATCCGATTCCCGTATCCCATTCCCGTATCCGATTCCCGTATCCCATTCCCGTATCCCATTCCCGTATCCCATTCCCGTATCCCGTTACCGTATCCCTTTCCCGTATCTCATTCCCGTATCCCGTTCCCGTATCCTGTTCCCGTATCCCGTTTCCGCTTCCCGTTCCCTTATCTGGTTCCCGTATCCGTTTCCCGTATCCGGTTCCCGTATCCGGTTCCCGTATCCGGTTCCCGTATCCGGTTCCCGTATCCCGTTCCCGTATCCCGTTCCCGTATCCCGTTCCCGTATCCCGTTCCCGTATACCGTTCCCGTATCCCGTTCCCGTATCCCGTTCCCGTATCCCGTTCCCGTATCACGTTCCGTATCCCGTTCCTGTATCCCGTTCCTGTATCCCGTTCCTGTATCCCGTTCCTGTATCCCGTTCCTGTATCACGTCCCAGTATCCCGTATCCCGTTCCCGTATCCCGTATACCGTTACCGTATCCCTTAATCAGTTCCCGTATCCAGTTTCCGTATCACGTTCCCGTAACCCGTTCCCGTGTCCCGTGCCCGTATCCCGTTCCCGTATCCCGTTCCCGTATCCCGTTCCCGGATCCCGTATCCCGTTCCCGTATCCCGTTCCCGTATCCCGTTTCCGTATCTCTGTACCCTATCCCGTTCCTGCATCCCGTTCCCGTATCCCGTTCCCCTATCTCGTTCTCGTTTCCAGTTCCCGTATTCCGTTCCCGCATTCCGTTCTCGTATTCCGTTCCCGTATTCCGTTCCCGTATTCTGTTCCCGTATTCTGTTCCCGTAACTCGTTCCCGTATCCCGTTCCCGTATCCCATATCATGTTCCCGTATCCCATTCCCGTATCCCATTCCTGTATCCCATTCCCGTATCCCATTCCCGTATCCCATTCCCGTATACCATTCCCGTATCCCATTCCCGTATCCCATTCCCGTATCCCATTCCCGTATCCCATTCCTGTATCCCATTCCCGTATCCCATTCCCGTATCCGATTCCCGTATCCCATTCCCGTATCCGATTCCCGTATCCCATTCCCGTATCACATTCCCGTATCCCATTCCCGTATCCCATTCCCGTATCCCGTTACCGTATCCCTTTCCCGTTCCCGTATCCCGTTCCCGTATCCTGTTCCCGTATCCCGTTCCCGTTTCCCGTTCCCGTATCTGGTTCCCGTATCCGGTTCCCGTATCCGGTTCCCGTATCCGGTTCCCGTATCCGGTTCCCGTATCCGGTTCCCGTATCCGGTTCCCGTATCCGGTTCCCGTATCCGGTTCCCGTATCCCGTTCCCGTATCCCGTTCCCGTATACCGTTCCCGTATCCCGTTCCCGTATCCCGTTCCCGTATCCCGTTCCCGTATCCCGTTCCCGTATCCCGTTCCCGTATCACGTTCCGTATCCCGTTCCTCTATCCCGTTCCTGTATCCCGTTCCTGTATCCCGTTCCTGTATCCCGTTCCTGTATCCCGTCCCAGTATCCCGTATCCCGTTCCCGTATCCCGTATACCGTTACCGTATCCCTTAATCAGTTCCCGTATCCAGTTTCCGTATCACGTTCCCGTAACCCGTTCCCGTATCCCGTGCCCGTATCCCGTTCCCGTATCTCGTTTCCGTATCTCGTTTCCGTATTCTGTTCCCGTACCCGTTCCCGTATCCCATCCCCTTATCCCATTCCCGTATCCCATTCCCGTATACCGTTCCCGTATCCCGTTCCCGTATCCCGTTCCCGTATCCCGTTCCGTATCCCGTTCCCGTATCCCGTTCCCGTATCCCGTTCCCGTATCCCGTTCCCGTTCCCGTATCCCGTTCCCGTATCCTGTTCCCGTATCCCGTTCCCGTATCCCGTTCCCGTATCCCGTTCCCATATCCCGTTCCTGTATCCCTTTCCCGTATCCCGTTCCCGTATCCCGTTCCAGTATCCCGTTCCAGTATTCCTTTCCCGTATCCCGTTCCCGTATCCCGTTCCCGTATCCCGTTCCCGTATCCCGTTCCCGTATCCCGTTCCCGTATCCCGTTCCCGTATCCCGTTCCCGTATCCCGTTCCCGTATCCCGTTCCCGTATCCCGTTTCCGTATCCCTTCCCTATCTCGTTCCCTATCCCGTATCCCGTTCCCGTATCCCATTCCCGTATCCGGTATCCCGTATCCCGTTCTTCTTTCTGTATCTCGTTCACGTATCCCGTTCTCATATCCCGTTCCCATATCCTGTTCCCGTATCCCGTTCCCGTATCCCGTTCCCGTATCCCGTATCACGTTCCCGTATCCCGTTCCCGTATCCCGTATCCCGTTCCCGTATCCCGTTCCCGTATCCCGTTCCCGTATCCCGTTCCCGTATCCCGTTCCCGTATCCCCTTCCCGTATCCCGTTCCCGTATCCCGTTCTCGTATCCCGTTCCCGTATCCCGTTCCGTATCCCGTTCCCGTATCCTGTTCCCATATCCAGTTTCCATATCCCGTTCCCGTATCTCGTATCCCGTTCCCGTATCCCGTTCCCGTATCCTGTTAACGTATCCCGATCCCGTATCCCGTTCTCTTATCCCGCTCCCGTATCCCGCTCCCGTATCCCGATCCCGTATCCCGCTCCCGTATATCGCTCCCGTATCACGTTCCCTTATCCCGCTCCCGTATCCTGATCCCGTATCCCGATCTCGTATCCCACTCCCGTATCCCGCTCCCGTATCCCGCTCCCGTAACCCGCTCCCGTATCTCATTCCCATATCTCGTACACCGTTCCGATATCTCCTTACCATATCTAGTTAACGTATCTCATTCCCGTATCCTGTTCCCGTATCTCGTTCCAGCATCACTTTGTCGTACCCAGTTTCCGTATCTTGTTGCCGCATTTCGCTCCCATATCTTCTTACCGTATCTCGTTCCCGTGTCACAGTCTCTGCCAAAACATTTTAGCGGTTTACATGCCTGAAATATGTCAACCGGCTTCAACAAAATCTCCCCGGGAGGGAGGTGCGACGTCTGCTAGTCATGCGCTCATTGATGAATTCGACTGCGGCAGTGTCAGTCTTGGGCAAACTTAAACGATGCTATTTTATTCGACGCAATTATTTCCCAACGTTAGCGTTGGTAATCGTTTACGTTTGACTTCAGCATAAGTTACCTATGAGCGATTTGCATAATATTTTGGGTGGATATAGGTCAGCAAGAACGGCGCTATCCGTCTGTGTAAATTTTCCGGATAAGTTTGTCCTCCTTTTGGGGGTTACGGCGGTGTGAAGGATTAAATTGTCCAAAAATATAGCATTTCAAATCCAACTCCAAAATATTAGTCGCACAGCTTTGAGTAACACATATAATTTGAAGATGGTCGCTGCGCCTGCAAAATGGTGCCCGGTTCAGCCTTTTACGTCGAACGGTTTCCGAGCACCAATTTAAATCCTGAATATGCCAATTTTATCATGAAAGTGGTCACAACTTTGCACGTGGCACGCACATCGCCCTGGACGACATCCTATACGCAAGTCCAATCGATTATCTATCACATAGTGTTGCTCGCATATCGCTGCGAATCTCGGTTACCGAGCAAGCGGCCGGGGAACCGGGCGAAACTTGCCCATTTTTCGCGATTTTACAATGTCGCGTTTCCCATGTTAAACGAATGGCGCACGCGCGCACGTGCCGACACCGCACCGTCGGTCGGATCGACATTAAAACTTGATACGATCTGTTGAATCACGGGACCCAAAAGTCCTGAAAAAAATATCCTGGTAACTCATTAGACGGCTGCACAAGAACCGATTTAGGGCGTCACTCCGGCGGCGGCGGCGGCGGCGGCGGGTGGGTCATCTTTTAGGATTTACTAGATGGCCTTTATTGCGCGATGGGCAATTTATATAGCCAGCTTATTTATATATGCTAGCCGTTTTCAGTGTCTCGTATTCCGTATTCTAGCCTGTATTGCGCGATGCGCAATTTATATAGCCAGCTAATTTATATATGCTAGCCGTTTCCCGTATCTCGTATTCCGTATTCAGTATTCGGTATTCCTTATTCCGTATTCCGTAGTCCGTAGTCCGTAGTCCGTATGTCGTATTCCGTACCCCGTTCCCGTTCTTGTATCCCGTTCCCGTCTCCCGTCTCCCGTTCCCGTATCCTGTTCCCGTATCCCGTTCCCGTATCCCGTTCCCGTATCCCGTTACCGTATCCCGTTACCGTATCCCGTTACCGTATCCCGTTACCGTATCCCGTTACCGTATCCCGTTACCGTATCCCGTTACCGTATCCCGTTACCGTATCCCGTTACCGTATCCCGTTACCGTATCCCGTTACCGTATCCTGTTCCCTTATCCCGTTCCCGTATCCGGTTCCCGTATCTGGTTCCCGTATCTGGTTCCCGTATCCGGTTCCCGTATCCCGTTCCCGTATCCCGTTCCCGTATCCCGTTCCCGTATGTCGTTCCATTATCCCGTTCCAGTATCCCGTTCTCGTTCCCGCATCCCGTTCCCGTATCCCGTTCCCGTATCCCGTATCCCGTTCCCGTATCCCGTTCCCGTATCCCGTTCGCGTATCCCGATCCCGTTCCCGTATCCTATTCCCGTAAACCGTATCCCGTATCCCGTTCCCGTATCCCGTTCCCGTATCCTGTTCCCGTATCCTGTTCCCGTATCCCGTTCTCGTATCCCGTTCCCGTATCCCGTTCCCGTATCCCGTTCCCGTATCCCGTTCCCGTATCCCGTTCGCGTATCCCGTTCCCGTATCCCGTTCCCGTATCCCGTTCCCGTATCCCGTTCCCGTATCCCGTTCCCGTATCCCGTTCCCGTATCCCGATCCCGTTCCCGTATCATACAACTGTATCCCTTTCTCTTATCTCGTTCCCGTATCCCGTTCCCGTATCCCGTTCCCATATCCCGTTCCCGTATCCTGTTCCCGTATCCTATTCCCGTACCCCTTTCCCGTATCCCGTTCGCGTATCCCGTTCCCGTATCCCGTTCCCGTATCCCGTTCCTGTATCCCGTATCCCTTTCCCGTATCGCGTTCCCGTATACCGTTCCGTATCCCATTCCCGTATTCCGTATCCCGTTCCCGTATCCCGTTCCCGTATCCAGTGCCCGTATCCCGTTCCCGTATCCCGTTCCCGTATCCCGTTCCCGTATCCCGTTCCCGTATCCCGTTCCCGTATCCCGTTCCCGTATCCCGTTCCCGTATCCCGTTCCCGCATCCCGTTCCCGTATCCCGTTCCCGTATCCCGTTCCTTTATCCCGTTCCCGTATCCCGTTTCCGTATCCCTTTACCCTATCCCGTTCCCGCATCCCGTTCCCGTATCCCGTTCCCCTATCTCGTTCCCGTATCCAGTTCCCGTATTCCGTTCCCGTATTCCGTTCCCGTATTCCGTTCCCGTATTCCGTTCCCGTATTCCGTTCCCGTATTCTGTTCCCGTATCCCGTTCCCGTATCCCATATCATGTTCCCGTATCCCATTCCCGTATCCCATTCCCGTATCCCATTCCCGTATCCCATTTCCGTATCCCATTTCCGTATCCCATTCCCGTATCCCATTCCTGTATCCCATTCCCGTATCCCATTCCCGTATCCCATTCCCGTACCCGTTGCTGTATCCCATTCCTGTATCCCGTTGCCGTATCCCGTTCCAGTATCCCGTATCGGGCTCCCACTCCAGTCCCCGTTCTCGTATCCCGTTTCCGTATCTTGTTTCCGTATCCCATTCCCGTATCACGTTCCCGTATCACGTTCCTGTATCCCGTTCCCGTATCCCGTTCCCGTATCCCGTTCCCGTATCTCGTTCCCGTATCCCGTTCCCGTATCCCGTTCCCGTATCCCGTTCCCGTAGCCCGTTCCCGTAGCCCGTTCCCGTGACCCGTTCCCGTATGCCGCTCCCGTATCTTATTCCCGTATCTAGTACACCGTTCCGATATCTCCTTACCATATCTAGTTACCGTATCTCATTCCCGTATCGTGTTCTCGTATCTCGTTCCAGCATCCCTTTCCGTACCCAATTCCGTATCTTGTTGTCGTATTTCGTTCCCATATCTTCATACCGTATCTTGTTCCCGTGTCGCAGTCTCTGCCAAAACATTTTAGCGGTTTACATGCCTGACATATGTCAACCGGCTTCAACAAAATCTCCCCGGGAGGGAGGTGCGACGTCTGCTAGTCATGCGCTCATTGATGAATTTGACTGCGGCAGTGTCAGTCTTGGTCAAACTTAAACGACGCTATTTTATTCGACGCAATTATTTTGCAACGTTAGCGTCGGTAATCGTTTACGTTTGACTTCAGCATAAGTTCCCTATCAGCGATTTACAGAATATTTTGGATGGATATAGGTCAGCAAGAACAGTGCTATCCTTCTGTGCAAATTTGCCGGTCAAGTTTGTCCTCGTTTTGGGTGTTACGGCGGTGTGAAGGATTGCATTGTCCAAAAATATTGCATTTCAACTTCAACTCCAAAATATTAGTCACACAGCTTTGAGTAACACATCTAATTTGAAGACGGTCGCTGCGCCTGCAAAATGGTGCCCGGTTCAGCCTTCTACGTCGAACGGTTTCCGAGCACCATTTGTAATCCTGAATATGCCAATTTTATCATGAAAGTGGTCACACCTTTGCACGTGGCACGCGCATCGCTCTGGCCAACATCCTATACGCAATGCCAATCGATTATCTATCACATAGTGTTGCTCGCATATCGCTGCGATTCTCGGTTGCCGAGCAAGCGGCCGGGGAACCGGGCGAAACTTGCCCGATTTTCGCGATTTCACAATGTCGCGTTTCCCATGTTAAACGAATGGCGCACGCGCGCACGTGCCGACGCCGCACCGTCGGTCGGATCAACACCAAAACTTGATACGACCTGTTGAATCACGGGACGCAAAAGTCCTGAAAAAATCCTCCTCATAACTCATCAGACGACTGCACAGGAACCGATTTAGGGCGTCACTCCGGCGGCGGCGGCGGCGGCGGCGGCGGCGGGTCATCTTTTAGGATTTATAATATAGGGACTAGATAATATAGAGACTAGATGGCCTTTATTGCGCGATGCGCAATTTATATAGCCAGCTAATCTATATATGCTAGCCGTTTCCCGTATCTCGTATTCCGTATTCAGTATTCGATATTCCGTATTCCTTATTCCGTATTCCGTATTCCGTATTCCGTAGCCGTATGTCCTATTCCGTATCCCGTTCCCGTTCTTGTATCCCGTTCCCGTCTCCCGTTCCCGTATCCTGTCCCCGTATCCCGTTCCCGTATCCCGTTCCCGTATCCCGTTACCGTATCCCGTTACCGTATCCCGTTACCGTATCCCGTTACCGTATCCCGTTACCGTATCCCGTTACCGTATCCCGTTACCGTATCCCATTCCCGTATCTCGTTCCCGTATCCCGTTCCCGTATCCTGTTCCCGTATCCCGTTCCCGTTTCCCGTTCCCGTATCTGGTTCCCGTATCCGGTTCCCGTATCCGGTTCCCGTATCCGGTTCCCGTATCCGGTTCCCGTATCCCGTATCCCGTTCCCGTATCCGTTCCCGTATCCCGTTCCCGTATCCCGTTCCCGTATCCCGTTCCCGTATCATGCAACTGTATCCCGTTCTCGTATCCCGTTCCCGTATCCTGTTTTTGTATCCCGTTCCCATATCCCGTTCCCGTATCCTGTTCCCGTATCCCGTTCCCGTATCCCGTTCCCGTATCCCGTTCCCGTATCCCGTTCCCGTATCCCGTATCCCGTTCCCGTATCCCGTTCCCGTATCCCGTTTCCGTATCTCTGTACCCTATCCCGTTCCTGCATCCCGTTCCCGTATCCCGTTCCCCTATCTCGTTCTCGTTTCCAGTTCCCGTATTCCGTTCCCGCATTCCGTTCTCGTATTCCGTTCCCGTATTCCGTTCCCGTATTCTGTTCCCGTATTCTGTTCCCGTAAATCGTTCCCGTATCCCGTTCCCGTATCCCATATCATGTTCCCGTATCCCATTCCCGTATCCCATTCCCGTATCCCATTCCCGTATCCCATTCCCGTATCCCATTCCCATATCCCATTCCCGTATCCCATTCCCGTATCCCATTCCCGTATCACATTCCCGTATCCGATTCCCGTATCCCATTCCCGTATCCGATTCCCGTGTCCCATTCCCGTATCCCATTCCCGTATCCCATTCCCGTATCCCGTTACCGTATCCCTTTCCCGTATCTCATTCCCGTATCCCGTTCCCGTATCCTGTTCCCGTATCCCGTTCCCGTTTCCCGTTCCCGTATCTGGTTCCCGTATCCGTTTCCCGTATCCGGTTCCCGTATCCGGTTCCCGTATCCGGTTCCCGTATCCGGTTCCCGTATCCGGTTCCCGTATCCGGTTCCCGTATCCCGTTCCCGTATCCCGTTCCCGTATCCCGTTCCCGTATCCCGTTCCCGTATCCCGTTCCCGTATCCCGTTCCCGTATACCGTTCCCGTATCCCGTTCCCGTATCCCGTTCCCGTATCCCGTTCCCGTATCACGTTCCGTATCCCGTTCCTGTATCCCGTTCCTGTATCCCGTTCCTGTATCCCGTTCCTGTATCCCGTTCCTGTATCCCGTCCCAGTATCCCGTATCCCGTTCCCGTATCCCGTATACCGTTACCGTATCCCTTAATCAGTTCCCGTATCCAGTTTCCGTATCACGTTCCCGTAACCCGTTCCCGTGTCCCGTGCCCGTATCCCGTTCCCGTATCCCGTTCCCGTATCCCGTTCCCGTATCCCGTTCCCGGATCCCGTATCCCGTTCCCGTATCCCGTTCCCGTATCCCGTTTCCGTATCTCTGTACCCTATCCCGTATTCCGTTCCCGCATTCCGTTCTCGTATTCCGTTCCCGTATTCCGTTCCCGTATTCTGTTCCCGTATTCTGTTCCCGTAACTCGTTCCCGTATCCCGTTCCCGTATCCCATATCATGTTCCCGTATCCCATTCCCGTATCCCATTCCCGTATCCCATTCCCGTATCCCATTCCCGTATCCCATTCCCGTATCCCATTCCCGTATCCCATTCCCGTATCCCATTCCCGTATCCCATTCCTGTATCCCATTCCCGTATCCCATTCCCGTGTCCGATTCCCGTATCCCATTCCCGTATCCCATTCCCGTATCCCATTCCCGTATCCCATTCCCGTATCCCATTCCCGTATCCCATTCCCGTATCTCATTCCCGTATCCCGTTACCGTATCCCTTTCCCGTATCTCGTTCCCGTATCCCGTTCCCGTATCCTGTTCCCGTATCCCGTTCCCGTTTCCCGTTCCCGTATCTGGTTCCCGTATCCGGTTCCCGTATCCGGTTCCCGTATCCGGTTCCCGTATCCGGTTCCCGTATCCGGTTCCCGTATCCGGTTCCCGTATCCCGTTCCCATATCCGTTCCCGTATCCCGTTCCCGTATCCCGTTCCCGTATCCCGTTCCCGTATCATGCAACTGTATCCCGTTCTCGTATCCCGTTCCCGTATCCCGTTTTTGTATCCCGTTCCCATATCCCGTTCCCGTATCCTGTTCCCGTATCCCGTTCCCGTATCCCGTTCCCGTATCCCGTTCTCGTATCCCATTCCCGTATCCCATTCCCGTATCCCATTCCCGTATCCCATTCCCGTATCCCATTCCCGTATCACATTCCCGTATCCGATTCCCGTATCCCATTCCCGTATCCGATTCCCGTATCCCATTCCCGTATCCCATTCCCGTATCCCATTCCCGTATCCCGTTACCGTATCCCTTTCCCGTATCTCATTCCCGTATCCCGTTCCCGTATCCTGTTCCCGTATCCCGTTTCCGCTTCCCGTTCCCTTATCTGGTTCCCGTATCCGTTTCCCGTATCCGGTTCCCGTATCCGGTTCCCGTATCCGGTTCCCGTATCCGGTTCCCGTATCCCGTTCCCGTATCCCGTTCCCGTATCCCGTTCCCGTATCCCGTTCCCGTATACCGTTCCCGTATCCCGTTCCCGTATCCCGTTCCCGTATCCCGTTCCCGTATCACGTTCCGTATCCCGTTCCTGTATCCCGTTCCTGTATCCCGTTCCTGTATCCCGTTCCTGTATCCCGTTCCTGTATCACGTCCCAGTATCCCGTATCCCGTTCCCGTATCCCGTATACCGTTACCGTATCCCTTAATCAGTTCCCGTATCCAGTTTCCGTATCACGTTCCCGTAACCCGTTCCCGTGTCCCGTGCCCGTATCCCGTTCCCGTATCCCGTTCCCGTATCCCGTTCCCGGATCCCGTATCCCGTTCCCGTATCCCGTTCCCGTATCCCGTTTCCGTATCTCTGTACCCTATCCCGTTCCTGCATCCCGTTCCCGTATCCCGTTCCCCTATCTCGTTCTCGTTTCCAGTTCCCGTATTCCGTTCCCGCATTCCGTTCTCGTATTCCGTTCCCGTATTCCGTTCCCGTATTCTGTTCCCGTATTCTGTTCCCGTAACTCGTTCCCGTATCCCGTTCCCGTATCCCATATCATGTTCCCGTATCCCATTCCCGTATCCCATTCCTGTATCCCATTCCCGTATCCCATTCCCGTATCCCATTCCCGTATACCATTCCCGTATCCCATTCCCGTATCCCATTCCCGTATCCCATTCCCGTATCCCATTCCTGTATCCCATTCCCGTATCCCATTCCCGTATCCGATTCCCGTATCCCATTCCCGTATCCGATTCCCGTATCCCATTCCCGTATCACATTCCCGTATCCCATTCCCGTATCCCATTCCCGTATCCCGTTACCGTATCCCTTTCCCGTTCCCGTATCCCGTTCCCGTATCCTGTTCCCGTATCCCGTTCCCGTTTCCCGTTCCCGTATCTGGTTCCCGTATCCGGTTCCCGTATCCGGTTCCCGTATCCGGTTCCCGTATCCGGTTCCCGTATCCGGTTCCCGTATCCGGTTCCCGTATCCGGTTCCCGTATCCGGTTCCCGTATCCCGTTCCCGTATACCGTTCCCGTATCCCGTTCCCGTATCCCGTTCCCGTATCCCGTTCCCGTATCCCGTTCCCGTATCCCGTTCCCGTATCCCGTTCCCGTATCCCGTTCCCGTATCACGTTCCGTATCCCGTTCCTCTATCCCGTTCCTGTATCCCGTTCCTGTATCCCGTTCCTGTATCCCGTTCCTGTATCCCGTCCCAGTATCCCGTATCCCGTTCCCGTATCCCGTATACCGTTACCGTATCCCTTAATCAGTTCCCGTATCCAGTTTCCGTATCACGTTCCCGTAACCCGTTCCCGTATCCCGTGCCCGTATCCCGTTCCCGTATCTCGTTTCCGTATCTCGTTTCCGTATTCTGTTCCCGTACCCGTTCCCGTATCCCATCCCCTTATCCCATTCCCGTATCCCATTCCCGTATACCGTTCCCGTATCCCGTTCCCGTATCCCGTTCCCGTATCCCGTTCCGTATCCCGTTCCCGTATCCCGTTCCCGTATCCCGTTCCCGTATCCCGTTCCCGTATCCCGTTCCCGTTCCCGTATCCCGTTCCCGTATCCTGTTCCCGTATCCCGTTCCCGTATCCCGTTCCCGTATCCCGTTCCCATATCCCGTTCCTGTATCCCTTTCCCGTATCCCGTTCCCGCTCCAGTTCCCGTTCCCGTATCCCGTTTCCGTATCCTGTTTCGTATCCCGTTTCCGTGTCCCGTTTCCGTATCCTGTTTCCGTATCCTGTTTCGGTATCCCGTTTCCGTATCCCGTTTCCGTATCCCGTTTCCGTATCCCGTTTCCGTATCCCGTTTCCGTATCCCGTTTCCGTATCCCGTTTCCGTAACCCGTTTCCGTATCCCGTTTCCGTATCCCGTTTCCGTATCCCGTTTCCGTATCCCGTTTTCGTATCCCGTTCCCGTATCCCTCTTCCGTATCCCACTCCCGTATCTCATTCCCGTATCTTGTACACCGTCCCTATATCTCCTTACCATATAGACTTTCCCAGTTCCCGTATCCTGTTCCCGAATCTCGTTCCGTATCCCGTACCTAAATCCCGTACCTGTATCCCGTACCTGTATCTCGTTCCCGTATCCCGTATCCCCCTTCCATATCCCGTTCCGGTATCGTGTTCCGGTATCCTGTTCCGGTATCCTGTTCCGGTATCCTGTTCCGGTATCCTCCTCCGGTATCCCTTTCCCGTATTCCATTCCCGTATCCCGTTCCTGTATCCCGTATCCAGTTCCCGTATCCAGTTCCCGTGTCCCGTATCCCGTTCCCGTATCCCGTATCCCGTTCCCGTATCCCGTTCCCGTATCCCGTTCCCGTATCCCGTTCCCCTAACCCGTTCCCGTTACCATATCCCGTTCCCGTATCCCGTTCCCGTATACCGTTCTCGTATCCAATTCCCGTATCATGATCCCGTATCCCGTTCCCGTATCCCGTTCCCGTATCCCGTTCCCGTATCCCGTTCCCGTATCCCGTTCCCGTATCCCGTTCCCGTATCCCGTTTCCGTATCCCGTTCCCGTATCCCGTTCACGGATCCCGTTCCCGGATCCCGTTCCCGTATACCGCTCCCGTACCTCGTTCCCTATCCTGTTCCCGTATCGCGTTCCAGTATACCGTTCCGTATCCCATTCCCGTATCCCGTTCCCGTATCCCGTTCCCGTATCCCGTTCCCGTATCCCGTTCCCGTATCCCGTTCCCGTATCCCGTTCCCGTATCCCGTTCCCGTATCCCGTTCCCGTATCCCGTTCCCGTATCCCGTTCCCGTATCCGTTCCAGTATCCGTTCCCGTTTCCCGTTCCCATATCCCGTATCCCGTTCCCGTATCCCGTTCCCGTATCCGTTCCCGTAACCGTTCCCGTATCCGTTCCCGTATCCGTTCCCGTATCCGTTTCCGTATCCGTTCCCGTAACCGTTCCCGTATCCGTTCCCGTATCCGTTCCCGTATCCGTTCCCGTATCCGTTCCCGTATCCGTTCCCGTATCCGTTCCCGTATCCGTTCCCATATCCGTTCCCGTATCCGTTCCCGTATCCGTTCCCGTATCCGTTCCCGTATCCGTTCCCGTATCCGTTCCCGTATCCGTTCCCGTATCCCATATCCTGCTCCCGTATACCGTTGCCGTATCCCGTTCCAATATCCCGTATCGCGCTCCCACTCCAGTCCCCGTTCCCGTATCCCGTTTCCGTATCTTGTTTCTGTATTCTATTCCCGTATCACGTTCCCGTATCACGTTCCTGTACCACGTTCCCGTATCACGTTCTCGTATCCCGTTCCCGTATCCCGTTCCCGTATCCCGCTCCCGTATCTTATTCCCGTATCTAGTACACCGTTCCGATATCTCCTTACCATATCTAGTTGCCGCATCTTATTCCCGTATCCTGTTCCTGTATCTCGTCCCAGCATCCCTTTCTCGTACCCAGTTTCCGTATCTTGTTGCCGTATTTCGTTCCGATATCTTCTTACCGTATCTCGTTCCCGTGGCGCAGTCTCTGCCAAAACATTTTAGCGGTTTATATGCCTGAAAGATGTCAACCGGCTTCAACAAAATCTCCCCGGGAGGGAGGTGCGACGTCTGCTAGTCATGCGCTCATTGAGGAATTTGACTGCGGCAGTGTCAGTCTTGGGCAAACTTAAATGATGCTATTTTATTCGACGCAATTATTTCGCAACGTTAGCGTCGGTAATCGTTTACGTTTGACTTCAGCATAAGTTACCTATGAGCGATTTACATAATATTTTGGGTGGATATAGGTCAGCAAGAACGGCGCTATCCGTTGGTGTAAATTTGCCGGACAAGTTTGTCCTCGTTTTGGGGGTTACGGCGGTGTGAAGGATTAAATTGTCCAAAAATATTGCATTTCAAATCCCACTCCAAAATATTAGTCACACAGCTTTGAGTAACAAATATAATTTGAAGACGGTCACTGCGCCTGCAAAATGGTGCCCGGTTCAGCCTTCTACGTCGAACGGTTTCCGAGCACCAATTTAAATCCTGAATAGGCCAATTTTATCATTCAAGTGGTTACAACTTTGCACGTGGCACGCGCATCGCTCTGGACGACATCCTATACGCAAGGCCAATCGATTATCTATCACATAGTGTTGCTCGCATATCGCTGCGATTCTCGGTTGCCGAGCAAGCGGCCGGGGAACCGGGCGAAACTTGCCCGTTTTTCGCGATTTCACAATGTCGCGTTTCCCATGTTAAACGAATGGCGCACGCGCGCACGTGCCGACGCCGCACCGTCGGTGGGATCGACCCCAAAACTTGATACGACCTGTTGAATCACAGGACCCAAAAGTTCTTCAAAAATCACGTTCATAACTCATCAGACGGCTGCACAGGAACCGATTTGGGCGTCACTCCGGCGGCGGCGGCGGCGGCGGCGGCGGGTCATCTTTTAGGATTTATAATATAGAGATAGAGACTAGATGGCCTTTATTGCGCGATGCGCAATTTATATAGCCAGCTAATTTATATATGATCGCCGTTTCCAGTGTCTCGTATTCCGTATTCAGTATTCCGTATTCATTATTCCGTATTCCGTATTCCGTATTCCGTATTCCGTATTCCGTATTCCGTATCTCGTATCTCGTATCTAGTATCCGTCTTCCGTATTCCGTATTCCGTATTCCGTATTCCGTATTCTGTATTACGTATTACGGATTACGTATCCCGTTCCCGTATCCCGTATCCTGTTCCCGTATCTCGTTCCCGTATCCCGTTCCCGTATCCCGTTCCCGTATCCCGTTCCTGTATCCCGTTCCCGTATCCCGGTCCCGTATCCCGTTCCCGTATCCCGTATACCGTATCCCGTGTCCCGCTCCCTCTCCAGTTCCGGTTCCCGTTCTCGTTCCCGTATCCCGTTTCCGTATCTCGTTTCCGCATCCCGTTCCCGTATCACGTTACCGTATCACGTTCCCGTATCACGTTCACGTATCCCGTTCCCGTATCCCGTTCCCGTATCCGGTATCTCGTTTCCCGTTTCCGTCTCCCGTATCCCGTATCCCGTTCCCATATTATAATCCCGTATCCCGTTCCCGTATCCCGTATACCTTAATCAGCTCCCGTATCCAGTGCCCGTATGCCGTTCCCGCATCCCGTTCCCGTATCCCGTATCCCGTTCCCGTATCCCGTATCCCGTATCCCGTTCCCGTATCCCGTTCCCGTATCCCGTTCCCGTATCCCGTTCCCGTATCCCGTTCTCGTATCCCGTATATCGTTCCCGTATCCCGTATCCCGTATCCCGTTCCCGTATCCCTTTCCCGTATCCCTTTCCCGTATCCCTTTCCCGTATCCCTTTCCCGTATCCCGTTCCCGTATCCCGTTCCCGTATCCCGTTCCCGTATCCCGTTCCCGTATCCCGTTCCCGTATCCCGTTCCCGTATCCGTTCCAGTATCCGTTCCCGTTTCCCGTTCCCATATCCCGTATCCCGTTCCCGTATCCCGTTCCCGTATCCGTTCCCGTAACCGTTCCCGTATCCGTTCCCGTATCCGTTCCCGTATCCGTTTCCTATCCGTTCCCGTAACCGTTCCCGTATCCGTTCCCGTATCCGTTCCCGTATCCGTTCCCGTATCCGTTCCCGTATCCGTTCCCGTATCCGTTCCCGTATCCGTTCCCATATCCGTTCCCGTATCCGTTCCCGTATCCGTTCCCGTATCCGTTCCCGTATCCGTTCCCGTATCCGTTCCCGTATCCGTTCCCGTATCCGTTCCCGTATCCCATATCCTGCTCCCGTATACCGTTGCCGTATCCCGTTCCAATATCCCGTATCGCGCTCCCACTCCAGTCCCCGTTCCCGTATCCCGTTTCCGTATCTTGTTTCTGTATTCTATTCCCGTATCACGTTCCCGTATCACGTTCCTGTACCACGTTCCCGTATCACGTTCTCGTATCCCGTTCCCGTATCCCGTTCCCGTATCCCGCTCCCGTATCTTATTCCCGTATCTAGTACACCGTTCCGATATCTCCTTACCATATCTAGTTGCCGCATCTTATTCCCGTATCCTGTTCCTGTATCTCGTCCCAGCATCCCTTTCTCGTACCCAGTTTCCGTATCTTGTTGCCGTATTTCGTTCCGATATCTTCTTACCGTATCTCGTTCCCGTGGCGCAGTCTCTGCCAAAACATTTTAGCGGTTTATATGCCTGAAAGATGTCAACCGGCTTCAACAAAATCTCCCCGGGAGGGAGGTGCGACGTCTGCTAGTCATGCGCTCATTGAGGAATTTGACTGCGGCAGTGTCAGTCTTGGGCAAACTTAAATGATGCTATTTTATTCGACGCAATTATTTCGCAACGTTAGCGTCGGTAATCGTTTACGTTTGACTTCAGCATAAGTTACCTATGAGCGATTTACATAATATTTTGGGTGGATATAGGTCAGCAAGAACGGCGCTATCCGTTGGTGTAAATTTGCCGGACAAGTTTGTCCTCGTTTTGGGGGTTACGGCGGTGTGAAGGATTAAATTGTCCAAAAATATTGCATTTCAAATCCCACTCCAAAATATTAGTCACACAGCTTTGAGTAACAAATATAATTTGAAGACGGTCACTGCGCCTGCAAAATGGTGCCCGGTTCAGCC
Organism: Chirona hameri; assembly: GCA_036785665.1. NCBI lineage: Eukaryota > Metazoa > Arthropoda > Thecostraca > Balanomorpha > Balanidae > Chirona > Chirona hameri. Next base: position 90,135 of record JAXIVJ010000093.1, on the reverse strand, counting down.
TTCTACGTCGAACGGTTTCCGAGCACCAATTTAAATCCTGAATAGGCCAATTTTATCATTCAAGTGGTTACAACTTTGCACGTGGCACGCGCATCGCTCTGGACGACATCCTATACGCAAGGCCAATCGATTATCTATCACATAGTGTTGCTCGCATATCGCTGCGATTCTCGGTTGCCGAGCAAGCGGCCGGGGAACCGGGCGAAACTTGCCCGTTTTTCGCGATTTCACAATGTCGCGTTTCCCATGTTAAACGAATGGCGCACGCGCGCACGTGCCGACGCCGCACCGTCGGTGGGATCGACCCCAAAACTTGATACGACCTGTTGAATCACAGGACCCAAAAGTTCTTCAAAAATCACGTTCATAACTCATCAGACGGCTGCACAGGAACCGATTTGGGCGTCACTCCGGCGGCGGCGGCGGCGGCGGCGGCGGGTCATCTTTTAGGATTTATAATATAGAGATAGAGACTAGATGGCCTTTATTGCGCGATGCGCAATTTATATAGCCAGCTAATTTATATATGATCGCCGTTTCCAGTGTCTCGTATTCCGTATTCAGTATTCCGTATTCATTATTCCGTATTCCGTATTCCGTATTCCGTATTCCGTATTCCGTATTCCGTATCTCGTATCTAGTATCCGTCTTCCGTATTCCGTATTCCGTATTCCGTATTCCGTATTCTGTATTACGTATTACGGATTACGTATCCCGTTCCCGTATCCCGTATCCTGTTCCCGTATCTCGTTCCCGTATCCCGTTCCCGTATCCCGTTCCCGTATCCCGTTCCTGTATCCCGTTCCCGTATCCCGGTCCCGTATCCCGTTCCCGTATCCCGTATACCGTATCCCGTGTCCCGCTCCCTCTCCAGTTCCGGTTCCCGTTCTCGTTCCCGTATCCCGTTTCCGTATCTCGTTTCCGCATCCCGTTCCCGTATCACGTTACCGTATCACGTTCCCGTATCACGTTCACGTATCCCGTTCCCGTATCCCGTTCCCGTATCCGGTATCTCGTTTCCCGTTTCCGTCTCCCGTATCCCGTATCCCGTTCCCATATTATAATCCCGTATCCCGTTCCCGTATCCCGTATACCTTAATCAGCTCCCGTATCCAGTGCCCGTATGCCGTTCCCGCATCCCGTTCCCGTATCCCGTATCCCGTTCCCGTATCCCGTATCCCGTATCCCGTTCCCGTATCCCGTTCCCGTATCCCGTTCCCGTATCCCGTTCCCGTATCCCGTTCTCGTATCCCGTATATCGTTCCCGTATCCCGTATCCCGTATCCCGTTCCCGTATCCCTTTCCCGTATCCCTTTCCCGTATCCCTTTCCCGTATCCCTTTCCCGTATCCCGTTCCCGTATCCCGTTCCCGTATCCCGTTCCCGTATCCCGTTCCCGTATCCCGTTCCCGTATCCCGTTCCCGTATCCGTTCCAGTATCCGTTCCCGTTTCCCGTTCCCATATCCCGTATCCCGTTCCCGTATCCCGTTCCCGTATCCGTTCCCGTAACCGTTCCCGTATCCGTTCCCGTATCCGTTCCCGTATCCGTTTCCTATCCGTTCCCGTAACCGTTCCCGTATCCGTTCCCGTATCCGTTCCCGTATCCGTTCCCGTATCCGTTCCCGTATCCGTTCCCGTATCCGTTCCCGTATCCGTTCCCATATCCGTTCCCGTATCCGTTCCCGTATCCGTTCCCGTATCCGTTCCCGTATCCGTTCCCGTATCCGTTCCCGTATCCGTTCCCGTATCCGTTCCCGTATCCCATATCCTGCTCCCGTATACCGTTGCCGTATCCCGTTCCAATATCCCGTATCGCGCTCCCACTCCAGTCCCCGTTCCCGTATCCCGTTTCCGTATCTTGTTTCTGTATTCTATTCCCGTATCACGTTCCCGTATCACGTTCCTGTACCACGTTCCCGTATCACGTTCTCGTATCCCGTTCCCGTATCCCGTTCCCGTATCCCGCTCCCGTATCTTATTCCCGTATCTAGTACACCGTTCCGATATCTCCTTACCATATCTAGTTGCCGCATCTTATTCCCGTATCCTGTTCCTGTATCTCGTCCCAGCATCCCTTTCTCGTACCCAGTTTCCGTATCTTGTTGCCGTATTTCGTTCCGATATCTTCTTACCGTATCTCGTTCCCGTGGCGCAGTCTCTGCCAAAACATTTTAGCGGTTTATATGCCTGAAAGATGTCAACCGGCTTCAACAAAATCTCCCCGGGAGGGAGGTGCGACGTCTGCTAGTCATGCGCTCATTGAGGAATTTGACTGCGGCAGTGTCAGTCTTGGGCAAACTTAAATGATGCTATTTTATTCGACGCAATTATTTCGCAACGTTAGCGTCGGTAATCGTTTACGTTTGACTTCAGCATAAGTTACCTATGAGCGATTTACATAATATTTTGGGTGGATATAGGTCAGCAAGAACGGCGCTATCCGTTGGTGTAAATTTGCCGGACAAGTTTGTCCTCGTTTTGGGGGTTACGGCGGTGTGAAGGATTAAATTGTCCAAAAATATTGCATTTCAAATCCCACTCCAAAATATTAGTCACACAGCTTTGAGTAACAAATATAATTTGAAGACGGTCACTGCGCCTGCAAAATGGTGCCCGGTTCAGCCTTCTACGTCGAACGGTTTCCGAGCACCAATTTAAATCCTGAATAGGCCAATTTTATCATTCAAGTGGTTACAACTTTGCACGTGGCACGCGCATCGCTCTGGACGACATCCTATACGCAAGGCCAATCGATTATCTATCACATAGTGTTGCTCGCATATCGCTGCGATTCTCGGTTGCCGAGCAAGCGGCCGGGGAACCGGGCGAAACTTGCCCGTTTTTCGCGATTTCACAATGTCGCGTTTCCCATGTTAAACGAATGGCGCACGCGCGCACGTGCCGACGCCGCACCGTCGGTGGGATCGACCCCAAAACTTGATACGACCTGTTGAATCACAGGACCCAAAAGTTCTTCAAAAATCACGTTCATAACTCATCAGACGGCTGCACAGGAACCGATTTGGGCGTCACTCCGGCGGCGGCGGCGGCGGCGGCGGCGGGTCATCTTTTAGGATTTATAATATAGAGATAGAGACTAGATGGCCTTTATTGCGCGATGCGCAATTTATATAGCCAGCTAATTTATATATGATCGCCGTTTCCAGTGTCTCGTATTCCGTATTCAGTATTCCGTATTCATTATTCCGTATTCCGTATTCCGTATTCCGTATTCCGTATTCCGTATTCCGTATCTCGTATCTCGTATCTAGTATCCGTCTTCCGTATTCCGTATTCCGTATTCCGTATTCCGTATTCTGTATTACGTATTACGGATTACGTATCCCGTTCCCGTATCCCGTATCCTGTTCCCGTATCTCGTTCCCGTATCCCGTTCCCGTATCCCGTTCCCGTATCCCGTTCCTGTATCCCGTTCCCGTATCCCGGTCCCGTATCCCGTTCCCGTATCCCGTATACCGTATCCCGTGTCCCGCTCCCTCTCCAGTTCCGGTTCCTGTTCTCGTTCCCGTATCCCGTTTCCGTATCTCGTTTCCGCATCCCGTTCCCGTATCACGTTACCGTATCACGTTCCCGTATCACGTTCACGTATCCCGTTCCCGTATCCCGTTCCCGTATCCGGTATCTCGTTTCCCGTTTCCGTCTCCCGTATCCCGTATCCCGTTCCCATATTATAATCCCGTATCCCGTTCCCGTATCCCGTATACCTTAATCAGCTCCCGTATCCAGTGCCCGTATGCCGTTCCCGCATCCCGTTCCCGTATCCCGTATCCCGTTCCCGTATCCCGTATCCCGTATCCCGTTCCCGTATCCCGTTCCCGTATCCCGTTCCCGTATCCCGTTCCCGTATCCCGTTCTCGTATCCCGTATATCGTTCCCGTATCCCGTATCCCGTATCCCGTTCCCGTATCCCTTTCCCGTATCCCTTTCCCGTATCCCTTTCCCGTATCCCTTTCCCGTATCCCGTTCCCGTATCCCGTTCCCGTATCCCGTTCCCGTATCCCGTTCCCGTATCCCGTTCCCGTATCCCGTTCCCGTATCCGTTCCAGTATCCGTTCCCGTTTCCCGTTCCCATATCCCGTATCCCGTTCCCGTATCCCGTTCCCGTATCCGTTCCCGTAACCGTTCCCGTATCCGTTCCCGTATCCGTTCCCGTATCCGTTTCCTATCCGTTCCCGTAACCGTTCCCGTATCCGTTCCCGTATCCGTTCCCGTATCCGTTCCCGTATCCGTTCCCGTATCCGTTCCCGTATCCGTTCCCGTATCCGTTCCCATATCCGTTCCCGTATCCGTTCCCGTATCCGTTCCCGTATCCGTTCCCGTATCCGTTCCCGTATCCGTTCCCGTATCCGTTCCCGTATCCGTTCCCGTATCCCATATCCTGCTCCCGTATACCGTTGCCGTATCCCGTTCCAATATCCCGTATCGCGCTCCCACTCCAGTCCCCGTTCCCGTATCCCGTTTCCGTATCTTGTTTCTGTATTCTATTCCCGTATCACGTTCCCGTATCACGTTCCTGTACCACGTTCCCGTATCACGTTCTCGTATCCCGTTCCCGTATCCCGTTCCCGTATCCCGCTCCCGTATCTTATTCCCGTATCTAGTACACCGTTCCGATATCTCCTTACCATATCTAGTTGCCGCATCTTATTCCCGTATCCTGTTCCTGTATCTCGTCCCAGCATCCCTTTCTCGTACCCAGTTTCCGTATCTTGTTGCCGTATTTCGTTCCGATATCTTCTTACCGTATCTCGTTCCCGTGGCGCAGTCTCTGCCAAAACATTTTAGCGGTTTATATGCCTGAAAGATGTCAACCGGCTTCAACAAAATCTCCCCGGGAGGGAGGTGCGACGTCTGCTAGTCATGCGCTCATTGAGGAATTTGACTGCGGCAGTGTCAGTCTTGGGCAAACTTAAATGATGCTATTTTATTCGACGCAATTATTTCGCAACGTTAGCGTCGGTAATCGTTTACGTTTGACTTCAGCATAAGTTACCTATGAGCGATTTACATAATATTTTGGGTGGATATAGGTCAGCAAGAACGGCGCTATCCGTTGGTGTAAATTTGCCGGACAAGTTTGTCCTCGTTTTGGGGGTTACGGCGGTGTGAAGGATTAAATTGTCCAAAAATATTGCATTTCAAATCCCACTCCAAAATATTAGTCACACAGCTTTGAGTAACAAATATAATTTGAAGACGGTCACTGCGCCTGCAAAATGGTGCCCGGTTCAGCCTTCTACGTCGAACGGTTTCCGAGCACCAATTTAAATCCTGAATAGGCCAATTTTATCATTCAAGTGGTTACAACTTTGCACGTGGCACGCGCATCGCTCTGGACGACATCCTATACGCAAGGCCAATCGATTATCTATCACATAGTGTTGCTCGCATATCGCTGCGATTCTCGGTTGCCGAGCAAGCGGCCGGGGAACCGGGCGAAACTTGCCCGTTTTTCGCGATTTCACAATGTCGCGTTTCCCATGTTAAACGAATGGCGCACGCGCGCACGTGCCGACGCCGCACCGTCGGTGGGATCGACCCCAAAACTTGATACGACCTGTTGAATCACAGGACCCAAAAGTTCTTCAAAAATCACGTTCATAACTCATCAGACGGCTGCACAGGAACCGATTTGGGCGTCACTCCGGCGGCGGCGGCGGCGGCGGCGGCGGGTCATCTTTTAGGATTTATAATATAGAGATAGAGACTAGATGGCCTTTATTGCGCGATGCGCAATTTATATAGCCAGCTAATTTATATATGATCGCCGTTTCCAGTGTCTCGTATTCCGTATTCAGTATTCCGTATTCATTATTCCGTATTCCGTATTCCGTATTCCGTATTCCGTATTCCGTATTCCGTATCTCGTATCTCGTATCTAGTATCCGTCTTCCGTATTCCGTATTCCGTATTCCGTATTCCGTATTCTGTATTACGTATTACGGATTACGTATCCCGTTCCCGTATCCCGTATCCTGTTCCCGTATCTCGTTCCCGTATCCCGTTCCCGTATCCCGTTCCCGTATCCCGTTCCTGTATCCCGTTCCCGTATCCCGGTCCCGTATCCCGTTCCCGTATCCCGTATACCGTATCCCGTGTCCCGCTCCCTCTCCAGTTCCGGTTCCCGTTCTCGTTCCCGTATCCCGTTTCCGTATCTCGTTTCCGCATCCCGTTCCCGTATCACGTTACCGTATCACGTTCCCGTATCACGTTCACGTATCCCGTTCCCGTATCCCGTTCCCGTATCCGGTATCTCGTTTCCCGTTTCCGTCTCCCGTATCCCGTATCCCGTTCCCATATTATAATCCCGTATCCCGTTCCCGTATCCCGTATACCTTAATCAGCTCCCGTATCCAGTGCCCGTATGCCGTTCCCGCATCCCGTTCCCGTATCCCGTATCCCGTTCCCGTATCCCGTATCCCGTATCCCGTTCCCGTATCCCGTTCCCGTATCCCGTTCCCGTATCCCGTTCCCGTATCCCGTTCTCGTATCCCGTATATCGTTCCCGTATCCCGTATCCCGTATCCCGTTCCCGTATCCCTTTCCCGTATCCCTTTCCCGTATCCCTTTCCCGTATCCCTTTCCCGTATCCCGTTCCCGTATCCCGTTCCCGTATCCCGTTCCCGTATCCCGTATGTCACTCCCGCTCCAGTTCCCGTTCCCGTTCCCGTTCCCGTATCCCGTATCCCATTTCCGTATCACTTTACCCTATCCCGTTCCCGTATCCCATTCTCGTATCACGTTCTCGTATCCCGTTCCCGTATCCTGTTCCCGTATGCCGTTCCCGTATCCCGTATCCCGTTCCTGTATCCCGTTCCCTATCCCGTATCCCGTTCCCGTATCCCATTCCCGTATCCGGTATCCCGTATCCGGTATCCCGTATCCGGTATCCCGTATCCGGTATCCCGTATCCCGTTCCCGTTCCCATATCCCGTTCCCGTTCCCGTATCCCGTTCCCGTATCCCTCCCGGGAGGGAGGTGCGACGTCTGCTAGTCATGCGCTCATTGATGAATTTGACTGCGGCAGTGTCAGTGTTGGGAAAACTTAACCGATGATATTTTATTCGACGCAATTATTTCGCAACGTTAGCGTCGGTAATCGTTTACGTTTGACTTCAGCGTAAGTTACCTATGAGCGATTTACATAATATTTTTGGTGGATATAGATCAGCAAGAACGGCGCTATCCGTCTGTGTAAATTTGCCGGGCAAGTTTGTCCTCGTTTTGGGTGTTACGGCGGTGTGAAGCATTAATTGGTCCGAAAATATTGCATTTCAACTTCAACTCCAAAATATTAGTCACACAGCTTTGAGTAACACATATAATTTGAAGTCGGTCGCTGCGCCTGCAAAATGGTGCCCGGTTCAGCCTTCTACGTCGAACGGTTTCCGAGCACCAATTTAAATCCTGAATATGCCAATTTTTTTCATGAAAGGGGTCACAACTTTGCATGTGGCACGTGCATCGCTCTGGACGACATCCTATACGCAAGGTCAATCGATTATCTATCACATAGTGTTGCTCGCATACCGCTGCGACTCTTGGTTGCCGAGCAAGGGGCCGGGGAACCGCGAGGAACTTGCCCGTTTTTTCGCGATTTCCGAATGTCGCGTTTCCCATGTTAAACAAATGGCGCACGCGCGCACGCGCCGACACCGCACCGTTAGTCTTATTAAGCTGATAAATTAATACGACCTGTTGAATCACGGGACCCAAAAGTGCTGAAAAAAATCACTCTCATAACTCATCAGACGACTGCACAGGAACCGATTTAGGGCGTCACTCCGGCGGCGGCGGGTCATCTTTTAGGATTTATAATACCGTATCCCGTTACCGTATCCCGTTACCGTATCCCGTTCCCGTATCCCGTTCCCGTATCCCGTTCCCGTAACCCCTTCCCGCATCCCGTCCCCGTATCCCGTTCCCGTATACCGTATTCCGTTCTCATATCCCGTTCCCGTTCCCGAATCCCGTTCCCGTATCTCGTTCCCGTATCCCGTTTCCGTATCCCGTTCCCGTATCCCATTCTCGTATCCCGTTCCCGTATCCCGTTCCCGTATCCCGTTCCCGTATCCCGTTCCGGTATCCCGTTCCCGTATCCCGTTCCCGTATCCCGTTCCAGTATCCCGTTCCCGTATCCGGTATCCCGTATCCCGTTCCCGTATACCGTATCCCGTATCCCGTGTCCCGCTCCCTCTCCAGTTCCCGTTCCCGTTCACGTTCCCGTATCCCGTTTCCGTATCTCGTTTCCGCATCCCGTTCCCGTATCACCTTCCCGTATCACGTTACCGTATCCCGTTCCCGTATCCCGTATCCCGTTCCCGTACCCCGTATCTCGTTTCCCGTTTCCGTATCTCGTATCCCATTCACGTATCTGATCCCGTATCCTTTATCCCGCTCCCGTATCCAGTTTCCGAATCCGCTTCCTGTTTCCCGTTCCCGTATCCCGTTCCGTATCCAGTTCCCGTATATTGTATCCCGTGCTCGTATCCCGTTCCCGTATCCCGTTCCCGTATCCCGTTCCCGTATCCCGTTCCCGTATCCCGTTCCCGTATCTTGTTCCCGTATCCCGTTGCCGTATCCCGTTTCCCCGTTCCTGTATCCCGTTCCTGTATCCCGTTCCCGTATCTCGTTCCCGTATCCCGTTCCCGAATCCCGTATCCCGTATCCCGTATCCCGTTTCCGTATCCTGTAACCGTATCCCGTTCCCGTATCCCGTTCCGGTATCCCGTTCCCGCATTCCGTTCCAGAATTCCGTTCCCGTATCCCGCTGGCGTATCCCGTTCCCGTATTTCCTTCCCGTATCCCGTTCCCGCAACCCGTTCCCGTATCCCGTTCCCGTATCCTGCTCCCGTATCCTGTTCCCGTATCCTGTTCCCGTATCCTGTTCCCGTATCCTGTTCCCGTATCCTGTTCCCGTATCCCGTTTTGTATTCCGTACCTGTATCTCGCTCCCGTATCTCGTTCCCGTATCCCGTATCCCGTTCCCGTATCCCGTTCCGGTATCCTGTTCCGGTATCCTGTTCTGGTATCCTGTGCCGGTATCCTGTTCCGGTATCCTGTTCCGGTATCCTGTTACGGTATCCTGTTCCGGTATCCTGTTCCCGTATCCTGTTCCGGTATCCTGCTCCGATCCCGTTTCTGTATGCCGTTTCAGTATCCCATTCCCGTATCCCGTATCCCGTTCCGGTATTCTGTTCCGGTATCCTGTTCCGGCATCCTGTTCCGGTATCCTGTTCCGGTATCCTGTTCCGGTGTCCTGTTCCGGTATCCTGTGCCGGTATCCCGTTCCGGTATCCCGTTTCCGTATCCCGTTTCCGTATATCGTTTCCCGTTCCCGTATCCCGTTCCCGTATCCCGTTCCCGTATCCCGTTCCCGTATCCCGTTCCCGTATCCCGTTCCCGTATCCCGTTCCCGTATCCCGTTCCCGTATCCCCTTCCCGTATCCCGTTCCCGTATCACCTTCCCGTATCCCGTATCCCGTATCCCGTGTCCCGTTCTTGTATCCTGTTTTCGTATCCCGTTCCCGTATTCCGTACCCGTACCCCATTCTCGTATCCCGTTCCTGTATCCCGTTCCCGTGTCCCGTTCACGTATCCCGTTCACATATCCCGTTTCTGTATCCCATTCTCGTATCCCCTTCCCATATCCCCTTCCCGTATCCCATTCTCGTATCCCGTTCCCGTATCCCGTTCCCGTATCCCGTTCCCGTATCCCGTTCCCGTACCCCGTTCCCGTATCCCGTTCCCGTATCCCGTTCCCGTACCCCTTCCCGCATCCCGTCCCTGTATCCCGTTCCCGTATCCCGTATTTCGTTCTCATATCCCGTTCCCGTTCCCGTATCCCGTTCCCGTATCCCGTTCCCGTATCCCGTTTCCGTATTCCGTTTCCGTATCCTGTTACCTTATCCCGTTCCCGTATTCCGTTCTCGTATCACGTTCCCGTATCCCGTTCCCGTATAACGTGCCCTATCCCGTATCCCGTTCCCGTATCCAGTATCCCATTCCCGTATCCCGTTCCCGTATCCCGTTCCCGTATCCCGTTCCCGTATCCCGTTCCCGTATCCCGTTCCCGTATCCCGTTCCCGTATCCCGTTCCGGTATCCCATTCCCGTATCCCGTTCCCGTATCCCGTTCCAGTATCCCGTTCCCGTATCCGGTATCCCGTATCCCGTTCCCGTATACCGTATCCCGTATCCCGTGTCCCGCTCCCTCTCCAGTTCCCGTTCCCGTTCACGTTCCCGTATCCCGTTTCCGTATTTCGTTTCCGCATCCGGTTCCCGTATCACGTTCCCGTATCACGTTACCGTATCCCGTTCCCGCATCCCGTATCCCGTTCCCGTACCCCGTATCTCGTTTCCCGTTTCCGTATCTCGTATCCCATTCACGTATCTGATCCCGTATCCTTTATCCCGCTCCCGTATCCAGTTTCCGAATCCGCTTCCTGTTTCCCGTTCCCGTATCCCGTTCCGTATCCAGTTCCCGTATATTGTATCCCGTGCTCGTATCCCGTTCCCGTATCCCGTTCCCGTATCCCGTTCCCGTATCCCGTTCCCGTATCCCGTTCCCGTATCCCGTTCCCGTATCCCGTTCCCGTATCCCGTTCCCGTATCCCGTTCCCGTATCCCGTTCCCGTATCCCGTTCCCGTATCCCGTTCCCGTATCCCGTATCCCGTTTTCGTATCCCGTTTTCGTATCCCGTTCCCGTATCCCGTTTCCTATCCCGTTCCCGTATCCCGTTCCCGTATCCCGTTCCCGTATCCCGTTCCCGTATCCCGTTCCCGTATCCCGTTCCCGTATCCCGTTCCCGTATCCCGTTCCCGTATCCCGTTCCAGTATCCCGTTCCAGTATTCCTTTCCCGTATCCCGTTCCCGTATCCCGTTCCCGTATCCCGTTCCCGTATCCCGTTCCCGTATCCCGTTCCCGTATCCCGTTCCCGTATCCCGTTCCCGTATCCCGTTCCCGTATCCCGTTCCCGTATCCCGTTTCCGTATCCCTTCCCTATCTCGTTCCCTAGCCCGTATCCCGTTCCCGTATCCCATTCCCGTATCCGGTATCCCGTATCCCGTTCTTCTTTCTGTATCTCGTTCACGTATCCCGTTCTCATATCCCGTTCCCATATCCTGTTCCCGTATCCCGTTCCCGTATCCCGTTCCCGTATCCCGTATCACGTTCCCGTTTCACGTTCCCGTATCCCGTTCCCGTATCCCGTTCCCGTATCCCGTTCCCGTATCCCGTTCCCGTATCCCGTTCCCGTATCCCGTTCCCGTATCCCCTTCCCGTATCCCGTTCCCGTATCCCGTTCTCGTATCCCGTTCCCGTATCCCGTTCCGTATCCCGTTCCCGTATCCTGTTCCCATATCCAGTTTCCATGTCCCGTTCCCGTATCTCGTATCCCGTTCCCGTATCCCGTTCCCGTATCCTGTTAACGTATCCCGATCCCGTATCCCGTTCTCTTATCCCGCTCCCGTATCCCGCTCCCGTATCCCGATCCCGTATCCCGCTCCCGTATATCGCTCCCGTATCACGTTCCCTTATCCCGCTCCCGTATCCTGATCCCGTATCCCGATCTCGTATCCCACTCCCGTATCCCGCTCCCGTATCCCGCTACCGTAACCCGCTCCCGTATCTCATTCCCATATCTCGTACACCGTTCCGATATCTCCTTACCATATCTAGTTAACGTATCTCATTCCCGTATCCTGTTCCCGTATCTCGTTCCAGCATCACTTTGTCGTACCCAGTTTCCGTATCTTGTTGCCGCATTTCGCTCCCATATCTTCTTACCGTATCTCGTTCCCGTGTCACAGTCTCTGCCAAAACATTTTAGCGGTTTACATGCCTGAAATATGTCAACCGGCTTCAACAAAATCTCCCCGGGAGGGAGGTGCGACGTCTGCTAGTCATGCGCTCATTGATGAATTCGACTGCGGCAGTGTCAGTCTTGGGCAAACTTAAACGATGCTATTTTATTCGACGCAATTATTTCCCAACGTTAGCGTTGGTAATCGTTTACGTTTGACTTCAGCATAAGTTACCTATGAGCGATTTGCATAATATTTTGGGTGGATATAGGTCAGCAAGAACGGCGCTATCCGTCTGTGTAAATTTTCCGGATAAGTTTGTCCTCCTTTTGGGGGTTACGGCGGTGTGAAGGATTAAATTGTCCAAAAATATAGCATTTCAAATCCAACTCCAAAATATTAGTCGCACAGCTTTGAGTAACACATATAATTTGAAGATGGTCGCTGCGCCTGCAAAATGGTGCCCGGTTCAGCCTTTTACGTCGAACGGTTTCCGAGCACCAATTTAAATCCTGAATATGCCAATTTTATCATGAAAGTGGTCACAACTTTGCACGTGGCACGCACATCGCCCTGGACGACATCCTATACGCAAGTCCAATCGAGTATCTATCACATAGTGTTGCTCGCATATCGCTGCGAATCTCGGTTGCCGAGCAAGCGGCCGGGGAACCGGGCGAAACTTGCCCATTTTTCGCGATTTTACAATGTCGCGTTTCCCATGTTAAACGAATGGCGCACGCGCGCACGTGCCGACACCGCACCGTCGGTCGGATCGACATTAAAACTTGATACGATCTGTTGAATCACGGGACCCAAAAGTCCTGAAAAAAATATCCTGGTAACTCATTAGACGGCTGCACAAGAACCGATTTAGGGCGTCACTCCGGCGGCGGCGGCGGCGGCGGCGGGCGGGTCATCTTTTAGGATTTACTAGATGGCCTTTATTGCGCGATGGGCAATTTATATAGCCAGCTTATTTATATATGCTAGCCGTTTTCAGTGTCTCGTATTCCGTATTCTAGCCTGTATTGCGCGATGCGCAATTTATATAGCCAGCTAATTTATATATGCTAGCCGTTTCCCGTATCTCGTATTCCGTATTCAGTATTCGGTATTCCTTATTCCGTATTCCGTAGTCCGTAGTCCGTAGTCCGTATGTCGTATTCCGTACCCCGTTCCCGTTCTTGTATCCCGTTCCCGTCTCCCGTCTCCCGTTCCCGTATCCTGTTCCCGTATCCCGTTCCCGTATCCCGTTCCCGTATCCCGTTACCGTATCCCGTTACCGTATCCCGTTACCGTATCCCGTTACCGTATCCCGTTACCGTATCCCGTTACCGTATCCCGTTACCGTATCCCGTTACCGTATCCCGTTACCGTATCCCGTTACCGTATCCCGTTACCGTATCCCGTTACCGTATCCTGTTCCCTTATCCCGTTCCCGTATCCGGTTCCCGTATCTGGTTCCCGTATCTGGTTCCCGTATCCGGTTCCCGTATCCCGTTCCCGTATCCCGTTCCCGTATCCCGTTCCCGTATGTCGTTCCATTATCCCGTTCCAGTATCCCGTTCTCGTTCCCGTATCCCGTTCCCGTATCCCGTTCCCGTATCCCGTATCCCGTTCCCGTATCCCGTTCCCGTATCCCGTTCGCGTATCCCGATCCCGTTCCCGTATCCTATTCCCGTAAACCGTATCCCGTATCCCGTTCCCGTATCCCGTTCCCGTATCCCGTTCCCGTATCCTGTTCCCGTATCCCGTTCCCGTATCCCGTTCCCGTATCCCGTTCCCGTATCCCGTTCCCGTATCCCGTTCCCGTATCCCGTTCGCGTATCCCGTTCCCGTATCCCGTTCCCGTATCCCGTTCCCGTATCCCGTTCCCGTATCCCGTTCCCGTATCCCGATCCCGTTCCCGTATCATACAACTGTATCCCTTTCTCTTATCTCGTTCCCGTATCCCGTTCCCGTATCCCGTTCCCATATCCCGTTCCCGCATCCTGTTCCCGTATCCTATTCCCGTATCCCTTTCCCGTATCCCGTTCGCGTATCCCGTTCCCGTATCCCGTTCCCGTATCCCGTTCCTGTATCCCGTATCCCTTTCCCGTATCGCGTTCCCGTATACCGTTCCGTATCCCATTCCCGTATTCCGTATCCCGTTCCCGTATCCCGTTCCCGTATCCAGTGCCCGTATCCCGTTCCCGTATCCCGTTCCCGTATCCCGTTCCCGTATCCCGTTCCCGTATCCCGTTCCCGTATCCCGTTCCCGTATCCCGTTCCCGTATCCCGTTCCCGTATCCCGTTCCCGTATCCCGTTCCCGTATCCCGTTCCTTTATCCCGTTCCCGTATCCCGTTTCCGTATCCCTTTACCCTATCCCGTTCCCGCATCCCGTTCCCGTATCCCGTTCCCCTATCTCGTTCCCGTATCCAGTTCCCGTATTCCGTTCCCGTATTCCGTTCCCGTATTCCGTTCCCGTATTCCGTTCCCGTATTCCGTTCCCGTATTCTGTTCCCGTATCCCGTTCCCGTATCCCATATCATGTTCCCGTATCCCATTCCCGTATCCCATTCCCGTATCCCATTCCCGTATCCCATTTCCGTATCCCATTTCCGTATCCCATTCCCGTATCCCATTCCTGTATCCCATTCCCGTATCCCATTCCCGTATCCCATTCCCGTACCCGTTGCTGTATCCCATTCCTGTATCCCGTTGCCGTATCCCGTTCCAGTATCCCGTATCGGGCTCCCACTCCAGTCCCCGTTCTCGTATCCCGTTTCCGTATCTTGTTTCCGTATCCCATTCCCGCATCACGTTCCCGTATCACGTTCCTGTATCCCGTTCCCGTATCCCGTTCCCGTATCCCGTTCCCGTATCTCGTTCCCGTATCCCGTTCCCGTATCCCGTTCCCGTATCCCGTTCCCGTAGCCCGTTCCCGTACCCCGTTCCCGTGACCCGTTCCCGTATGCCGCTCCCGTATCTTATTCCCGTATCTAGTACACCGTTCCGATATCTCCTTACCATATCTAGTTACCGTATCTCATTCCCGTATCGTGTTCTCGTATCTCGTTCCAGCATCCCTTTCCGTACCCAGTTCCGTATCTTGTTGTCGTATTTCGTTCCCATATCTTCTTACCGTATCTTGTTCCCGTGTCGCAGTCTCTGCCAAAACATTTTAGCGGTTTACATGCCTGACATATGTCAACCGGCTTCAACAAAATCTCCCCGGGAGGGAGGTGCGACGTCTGCTAGTCATGCGCTCATTGATGAATTTGACTGCGGCAGTGTCAGTCTTGGTCAAACTTAAACGACGCTATTTTATTCGACGCAATTATTTTGCAACGTTAGCGTCGGTAATCGTTTACGTTTGACTTCAGCATAAGTTCCCTATCAGCGATTTACAGAATATTTTGGATGGATATAGGTCAGCAAGAACAGTGCTATCCTTCTGTGCAAATTTGCCGGTCAAGTTTGTCCTCGTTTTGGGTGTTACGGCGGTGTGAAGGATTGCATTGTCCAAAAATATTGCATTTCAACTTCAACTCCAAAATATTAGTCACACAGCTTTGAGTAACACATCTAATTTGAAGACGGTCGCTGCGCCTGCAAAATGGTGCCCGGTTCAGCCTTCTACGTCGAACGGTTTCCGAGCACCATTTGTAATCCTGAATATGCCAATTTTATCATGAAAGTGGTCACACCTTTGCACGTGGCACGCGCATCGCTCTGGCCAACATCCTATACGCAAGGCCAATCGATTATCTATCACATAGTGTTGCTCGCATATCGCTGCGATTCTCGGTTGCCGAGCAAGCGGCCGGGGAACCGGGCGAAACTTGCCCGATTTTCGCGATTTCACAATGTCGCGTTTCCCATGTTAAACGAATGGCGCACGCGCGCACGTGCCGACGCCGCACCGTCGGTCGGATCAACACCAAAACTTGATACGACCTGTTGAATCACGGGACGCAAAAGTCCTGAAAAAATCCTCCTCATAACTCATCAGACGACTGCACAGGAACCGATTTAGGGCGTCACTCCGGCGGCGGCGGCGGCGGCGGCGGCGGCGGGTCATCTTTTAGGATTTATAATATAGGGACTAGATAATATAGAGACTAGATGGCCTTTATTGCGCGATGCGCAATTTATATAGCCAGCTAATTTATATATGCTAGCCGTTTCCCGTATCTCGTATTCCGTATTCAGTATTCGATATTCCGTATTCCTTATTCCGTATTCCGTATTCCGTATTCCGTAGCCGTATGTCCTATTCCGTATCCCGTTCCCGTTCTTGTATCCCGTTCCCGTCTCCCGTTCCCGTATCCTGTCCCCGTATCCCGTTCCCGTATCCCGTTCCCGTATCCCGTTACCGTATCCCGTTACCGTATCCCGTTACCGTATCCCGTTACCGTATCCCGTTACCGTATCCCGTTACCGTATCCCGTTACCGTATCCCATTCCCGTATCTCGTTCCCGTATCCCGTTCCCGTATCCTGTTCCCGTATCCCGTTCCCGTTTCCCGTTCCCGTATCTGGTTCCCGTATCCGGTTCCCGTATCCGGTTCCCGTATCCGGTTCCCGTATCCGGTTCCCGTATCCGGTTCCCGTATCCCGTATCCCGTTCCCGTATCCGTTCCCGTATCCCGTTCCCGTATCCCGTTCCCGTATCCCGTTCCCGTATCATGCAACTGTATCCCGTTCTCGTATCCCGTTCCCGTATCCCGTTTTTGTATCCCGTTCCCATATCCCGTTCCCGTATCCTGTTCCCGTATCCCGTTCCCGTATCCCGTTCCCGTATCCCGTTCCCGTATCCCGTTCCCGTATCCCGTATCCCGTATCCCGTTCCCGTATCCCGTTCCCGTATCCCGTTTCCGTATCTCTGTACCCTATCCCGTTCCTGCATCCCGTTCCCGTATCCCGTTCCCCTATCTCGTTCTCGTTTCCAGTTCCCGTATTCCGTTCCCGCATTCCGTTCTCGTATTCCGTTCCCGTATTCCGTTCCCGTATTCTGTTCCCGTATTCTGTTCCCGTAAATCGTTCCCGTATCCCGTTCCCGTATCCCATATCATGTTCCCGTATCCCATTCCCGTATCCCATTCCCGTATCCCATTCCCGTATCCCATTCCCGTATCCCATTCCCATATCCCATTCCCGTATCCCATTCCCGTATCCCATTCCCGTATCACATTCCCGTATCCGATTCCCGTATCCCATTCCCGTATCCGATTCCCGTATCCCATTCCCGTATCCCATTCCCGTATCCCATTCCCGTATCCCGTTACCGTATCCCTTTCCCGTATCTCATTCCCGTATCCCGTTCCCGTATCCTGTTCCCGTATCCCGTTCCCGTTTCCCGTTCCCGTATCTGGTTCCCGTATCCGTTTCCCGTATCCGGTTCCCGTATCCGGTTCCCGTATCCGGTTCCCGTATCCGGTTCCCGTATCCGGTTCCCGTATCCGGTTCCCGTATCCCGTTCCCGTATCCCGTTCCCGTATCCCGTTCCCGTATCCCGTTCCCGTATCCCGTTCCCGTATACCGTTCCCGTATCCCGTTCCCGTATCCCGTTCCCGTATCCCGTTCCCGTATCACGTTCCGTATCCCGTTCCTGTATCCCGTTCCTGTATCCCGTTCCTGTATCCCGTTCCTGTATCCCGTTCCTGTATCCCGTCCCAGTATCCCGTATCCCGTTCCCGTATCCCGTATACCGTTACCGTATCCCTTAATCAGTTCCCGTATCCAGTTTCCGTATCACGTTCCCGTAACCCGTTCCCGTGTCCCGTGCCCGTATCCCGTTCCCGTATCCCGTTCCCGTATCCCGTTCCCGGATCCCGTATCCTGTTCCCGTATCCCGTTCCCGTATCCCGTTTCCGTATCTCTGTACCCTATCCCGTTCCTGCATCCCGTTCCCGTATCCCGTTCCCCTATCTCGTTCTCGTTTCCAGTTCCCGTATTCCGTTCCCGCATTCCGTTCTCGTATTCCGTTCCCGTATTCCGTTCCCGTATTCTGTTCCCGTATTCTGTTCCCGTAACTCGTTCCCGTATCCCGTTCCCGTATCCCATATCATGTTCCCGTATCCCATTCCCGTATCCCATTCCCGTATCCCATTCCCGTATCCCATTCCCGTATCCCATTCCCGTATCCCATTCCCGTATCCCATTCCCGTATCCCATTCCCGTATCCCATTCCCGTATCCCATTCCCGCATCCCATTCCCGTATCCCATTCCTGTATCCCATTCCCGTATCCCATTCCCGTATCCGATTCCCGTATCCCATTCCCGTATCCCATTCCCGTATCCCATTCCCGTATCCCATTCCCGTATCCCATTCCCGTATCCCATTCCCGTATCCCATTCCCGTATCTCATTCCCGTATCCCGTTACCGTATCCCTTTCCCGTATCTCGTTCCCGTATCCCGTTCCCGTATCCTGTTCCCGTATCCCGTTCCCGTTTCCCGTTCCCGTATCTGGTTCCCGTATCCGGTTCCCGTATCCGGTTCCCGTATCCGGTTCCCGTATCCGGTTCCCGT
The DNA here is from genome assembly GCA_036785665.1 of Chirona hameri. Classification (NCBI taxonomy): domain Eukaryota; kingdom Metazoa; phylum Arthropoda; class Thecostraca; order Balanomorpha; family Balanidae; genus Chirona; species Chirona hameri. The sequence continues at coordinate 71,789 of JAXIVJ010000093.1, read as the reverse complement.
ATCCGGTTCCCGTATCCCGTTCCCATATCCGTTCCCGTATCCCGTTCCCGTATCCCGTTCCCGTATCCCGTTCCCGTATCATGCAACTGTATCCCGTTCTCGTATCCCGTTCCCGTATCCCGTTTTTGTATCCCGTTCCCATATCCCGTTCCCGTATCCTGTTCCCGTATCCCGTTCCCGTATCCCGTTCCCGTATCCCGTTCCCGTATCCCGTTCCCGTATCCCGTTCCTGTATCCCGTATCCCGTTCCCGTATCCCGTTCCCGTATCCCGTTTCCGTATCTCTGTACCCTATCCCGTTCCTGCATCCCGTTCCCGTATCCCGTTCCCCTATCTCGTTCTCGTTTCCAGTTCCCGTATTCCGTTCCCGCATTCCGTTCTCGTATTCCGTTCCCGTATTCCGTTCCCGTATTCTGTTCCCGTATTCTGTTCCCGTAAATCGTTCCCGTATCCCGTTCCCGTATCCCATATCATGTTCCCGTATCCCATTCCCGTATCCCATTCCCGTATCCCATTCCCGTATCCCATTCCCGTATCCCATTCCCGTATCCCATTCCCGTATCCCATTCCCGTATCACATTCCCGTATCCGATTCCCGTATCCCATTCCCGTATCCGATTCCCGTATCCCATTCCCGTATCCCATTCCCGTATCCCATTCCCGTATCCCGTTACCGTATCCCTTTCCCGTATCTCATTCCCGTATCCCGTTCCCGTATCCTGTTCCCGTATCCCGTTTCCGTTTCCCGTTCCCGTATCTGGTTCCCGTATCCGTTTCCCGTATCCGGTTCCCGTATCCGGTTCCCGTATCCGGTTCCCGTATCCGGTTCCCGTATCCGGTTCCCGTATCCGGTTCCCGTATCCCGTTCCCGTATCCCGTTCCCGTATCCCGTTCCCGTATCCCGTTCCCGTATACCGTTCCCGTATCCCGTTCCCGTATCCCGTTCCCGTATCACGTTCCGTATCCCGTTCCTGTATCCCGTTCCTGTATCCCGTTCCTGTATCCCGTTCCTGTATCCCGTTCCTGTATCACGTCCCAGTATCCCGTATCCCGTTCCCGTATCCCGTATACCGTTACCGTATCCCTTAATCAGTTCCCGTATCCAGTTTCCGTATCACGTTCCCGTAACCCGTTCCCGTGTCCCGTGCCCGTATCCCGTTCCCGTATCCCGTTCCCGTATCCCGTTCCCGGATCCCGTATCCCGTTCCCGTATCCCGTTCCCGTATCCCGTTTCCGTATCTCTGTACCCTATCCCGTTCCTGCATCCCGTTCCCGTATCCCGTTCCCCTATCTCGTTCTCGTTTCCAGTTCCCGTATTCCGTTCCCGCATTCCGTTCTCGTATTCCGTTCCCGTATTCCGTTCCCGTATTCTGTTCCCGTATTCTGTTCCCGTAACTCGTTCCCGTATCCCGTTCCCGTATCCCATATCATGTTCCCGTATCCCATTCCCGTATCCCATTCCTGTATCCCATTCCCGTATCCCATTCCCGTATCCCATTCCCGTATCCCATTCCCGTATCCCATTCCCGTATCCCATTCCCGTATCCCATTCCCGTATCCCATTCCTGTATCCCATTCCCGTATCCCATTCCCGTATCCGATTCCCGTATCCCATTCCCGTATCCGATTCCCGTATCCCATTCCCGTATCACATTCCCGTATCCCATTCCCGTATCCCATTCCCGTATCCCGTTACCGTATCCCTTTCCCGTATCTCGTTCCCGTATCCCGTTCCCGTATCCTGTTCCCGTATCCCGTTCCCGTTTCCCGTTCCCGTATCTGGTTCCCGTATCCGGTTCCCGTATCCGGTTCCCGTATCCGGTTCCCGTATCCGGTTCCCGTATCCGGTTCCCGTATCCGGTTCCCGTATCCGGTTCCCGTATCCGGTTCCCGTATCCCGTTCCCGTATCCCGTTCCCGTATACCGTTCCCGTATCCCGTTCCCGTATCCCGTTCCCGTATCCCGTTCCCGTATCCCGTTCCCGTATCACGTTCCGTATCCCGTTCCTCTATCCCGTTCCTGTATCCCGTTCCTGTATCCCGTTCCTGTATCCCGTTCCTGTATCCCGTCCCAGTATCCCGTATCCCGTTCCCGTATCCCGTATACCGTTACCGTATCCCTTAATCAGTTCCCGTATCCAGTTTCCGTATCACGTTCCCGTAACCCGTTCCCGTATCCCGTGCCCGTATCCCGTTCCCGTATCTCGTTTCCGTATCTCGTTTCCGTATTCTGTTCCCGTACCCGTTCCCGTATCCCATCCCCTTATCCCATTCCCGTATCCCATTCCCGTATACCGTTCCCGTATCCCGTTCCCGTATCCCGTTCCCGTATCCCGTTCCGTATCCCGTTCCCGTATCCCGTTCCCGTATCCCGTTCCCGTATCCCGTTCCCGTATCCCGTTCCCGTTCCCGTATCCCGTTCCCGTATCCTGTTCCCGTATCCCGTTCCCGTATCCCGTTCCCGTATCCCGTTCCCATATCCCGTTCCTGTATCCCTTTCCCGTATCCCGTTCCCGCTCCAGTTCCCGTTCCCGTATCCCGTTTCCGTATCCTGTTTCGTATCCCGTTTCCGTATCCCGTTTCCGTATCCTGTTTCCGTATCCTGTTTCGGTATCCCGTTTCCGTATCCCGTTTCCGTATCCCGTTTCCGTATCCCGTTTCCGTATCCCGTTTCCGTATCCCGTTTCCGTATCCCGTTTCCGTAACCCGTTTCCGTATCCCGTTTCCGTATCCCGTTTCCGTATCCCGTTTCCGTATCCCGTTTCCGTATCCCGTTTTCGTATCCCGTTCCCGTATCCCTCTTCCGTATCCCACTCCCGTATCTCATTCCCGTATCTTGTACACCGTCCCTATATCTCCTTACCATATAGACTTTCCCAGTTCCCGTATCCGGTTCCCGAATCTCGTTCCGTATCCCGTACCTAAATCCCGTACCTGTATCCCGTACCTGTATCTCGTTCCCGTATCCCGTATCCCCCTTCCATATCCCGTTCCGGTATCGTGTTCCGGTCTCCTGTTCCGGTATCCTGTTCCGGTATCCTGTTCCGGTATCCTGTTCCGGTATCCTCCTCCGGTATCCCTTTCCCGTATTCCATTCCCGTATCCCGTTCCTGTATCCCGTATCCAGTTCCCGTATCCAGTTCCCGTGTCCCGTATCCCGTTCCCGTATCCCGTATCCCGTTCCCGTATCCCGTTCCCGTATCCCGTTCCCGTATCCCGTTCCCCTAACCCGTTCCCGTTACCATATCCCGTTCCCGTATCCCGTTCCCGTATACCGTTCTCGTATCCAATTCCCGTATCATGATCCCGTATCCCGTTCCCGTATCCCGTTCCCGTATCCCGTTCCCGTATCCCGTTCCCGTATCCCGTTCCCGTATCCCGTTCCCGTATCCCGTTTCCGTATCCCGTTCCCGTATCCCGTTCACGGATCCCGTTCCCGGATCCCGTTCCCGTATACCGCTCCCGTACCTCGTTCCCTATCCTGTTCCCGTATCGCGTTCCAGTATACCGTTCCGTATCCCATTCCCGTATCCCGTTCCCGTATCCCGTTCCCGTATCCCGTTCCCGTATCCCGTTCCCGTATCCCGTTCCCGTATCCCGTTCCCGTATCCCGTTCCCGTATCCCGTTCCCGTATCCCGTTCCCGTATCCGTTCCAGTATCCGTTCCCGTTTCCCGTTCCCATATCCCGTATCCCGTTCCCGTATCCCGTTCCCGTATCCGTTCCCGTAACCGTTCCCGTATCCGTTCCCGTATCCGTTCCCGTATCCGTTTCCGTATCCGTTTCCGTATCCGTTTCCGTATCCGTTCCCGTAACCGTTCCCGTATCCGTTCCCGTATCCGTTCCCGTATCCGTTCCCGTATCCGTTCCCGTATCCGTTCCCGTATCCGTTCCCGTATCCGTTCCCGTATCCGTTCCCATATCCGTTCCCGTTTCCGTTCCCGTATCCGTTCCCGTATCCGTTCCCGTATCCGTTCCCGTATCCGTTCCCGTATCCGTTCCCGTATCCGTTCCCGTATCCGTTCCCGTATCCGTTCCCGTATCCCATATCCTGCTCCCGTATACCGTTGCCGTATCCCGTTCCAATATCCCGTATCGCGCTCCCACTCCAGTCCCCGTTCCCGTATCCCGTTTCCGTATCTTGTTTCTGTATTCTATTCCCGTATCACGTTCCCGTATCACGTTCCTGTATCACGTTCCCGTATCACGTTCTCGTATCCCGCTCCCGTATCCCGTTCCCGTATCCCGCTCCCGTATCTTATTCCCGTATCTAGTACACCGTTCCGATATCTCCTTACCATATCTAGTTGCCGCATCTTATTCCCGTATCCTGTTCCTGTATCTCGTCCCAGCATCCCTTTCTCGTACCCAGTTTCCGTATCTTGTTGCCGTATTTCGTTCCGATATCTTCTTACCGTATCTCGTTCCCGTGGCGCAGTCTCTGCCAAAACATTTTAGCGGTTTATATGCCTGAAAGATGTCAACCGGCTTCAACAAAATCTCCCCGGGAGGGAGGTGCGACGTCTGCTAGTCATGCGCTCATTGAGGAATTTGACTGCGGCAGTGTCAGTCTTGGGCAAACTTAAATGATGCTATTTTATTCGACGCAATTATTTCGCAACGTTAGCGTCGGTAATCGTTTACGTTTGACTTCAGCATAAGTTACCTATGAGCGATTTACATAATATTTTGGGTGGATATAGGTCAGCAAGAACGGCGCTATCCGTTGGTGTAAATTTGCCGGACAAGTTTGTCCTCGTTTTGGGGGTTACGGCGGTGTGAAGGATTAAATTGTCCAAAAATATTGCATTTCAAATCCCACTCCAAAATATTAGTCACACAGCTTTGAGTAACAAATATAATTTGAAGACGGTCACTGCGCCTGCAAAATGGTGCCCGGTTCAGCCTTCTACGTCGAACGGTTTCCGAGCACCAATTTAAATCCTGAATAGGCCAATTTTATCATTCAAGTGGTTACAACTTTGCACGTGGCACGCGCATCGCTCTGGACGACATCCTATACGCAAGGCCAATCGATTATCTATCACATAGTGTTGCTCGCATATCGCTGCGATTCTCGGTTGCCGAGCAAGCGGCCGGGGAACCGGGCGAAACTTGCCCGTTTTTCGCGATTTCACAATGTCGCGTTTCCCATGTTAAACGAATGGCGCACGCGCGCACGTGCCGACGCCGCACCGTCGGTGGGATCGACCCCAAAACTTGATACGACCTGTTGAATCACAGGACCCAAAAGTTCTTCAAAAATCACGTTCATAACTCATCAGACGGCTGCACAGGAACCGATTTGGGCGTCACTCCGGCGGCGGCGGCGGCGGCGGCGGCGGGTCATCTTTTAGGATTAATAATATAGAGATAGAGACTAGATGGCCTTTATTGCGCGATGCGCAATTTATATAGCCAGCTAATTTATATATGATCGCCGTTTCCAGTGTCTCGTATTCCGTATTCAGTATTCCGTATTCATTATTCCGTATTCCGTATTCCGTATTCCGTATTCCGTATTCCGTATTCCGTATCTCGTATCTCGTATCTAGTATCCGTCTTCCGTATTCCGTATTCCGTATTCCGTATTCCGTATTCTGTATTACGTATTACGGATTACGTATCCCGTTCCCGTATCCCGTATCCTGTTCCCGTATCTCGTTCCCGTATCCCGTTCCCGTATCACGTTCCCGTATCCCGTTCCTGTATCCCGTTCCCGTATCCCGGTCCCGTATCCCGTTCCCGTATCCCGTATACCGTATCCCGTGTCCCGCTCCCTCTCCAGTTCCGGTTCCCGTTCTCGTTCCCGTATCCCGTTTCCGTATCTCGTTTCCGCATCCCGTTCCCGCATCACGTTACCGTATCACGTTCCCGTATCACGTTCACGTATCCCGTTCCCGTATCCCGTTCCCGTATCCGGTATCTCGTTTCCCGTTTCCGTCTCCCGTATCCCGTATCCCGTTCCCATATTATAATCCCGTATCCCGTTCCCGTATCCCGTATACCTTAATCAGCTCCCGTATCCAGTGCCCGTATGCCGTTCCCGCATCCCGTTCCCGTATCCCGTATCCCGTTCCCGTATCCCGTATCCCGTATCCCGTTCCCGTATCCCGTTCCCGTATCCCGTTCCCGTATCCCGTTCCCGTATCCCGTTCCCGTATCCCGTATATCGTTCCCGTATCCCGCATCCCGTATCCCGTTCCCGTATCCCTTTCCCGTATCCCTTTCCCGTATCCCTTTCCCGTATCCCTTTCCCGTATCCCGTTCCCGTATCCCGTTCCCGTATCCCGTTCCCGTATCCCGTATGTCACTCCCGCTCCAGTTCCCGTTCCCGTTCCCGTTCCCGCATCCCGTATCCCATTTCCGTATCACTTTACCCTATCCCGTTCCCGTATCCCATTCTCGTATCACGTTCTCGTATCCCGTTCCCGTATCCTGTTCCCGTATGCCGTTCCCGTATCCCGTATCCCGTTCCTGTATCCCGTTCCCTATCCCGTATCCCGTTCCCGCATCCCATTCCCGTATCCGGTATCCCGTATCCGGTATCCCGTATCCGGTATCCCGTATCCGGTATCCCGTATCCGGTATCCCGTATCCCGTTCCCGTTCCCATATCCCGTTCCCGTTCCCGTATCCCGTTCCCGTATCCCTCCCGGGAGGGAGGTGCGACGTCTGCTAGTCATGCGCTCATTGATGAATTTGACTGCGGCAGTGTCAGTGTTGGGAAAACTTAACCGATGATATTTTATTCGACGCAATTATTTCGCAACGTTAGCGTCGGTAATCGTTTACGTTTGACTTCAGCGTAAGTTACCTATGAGCGATTTACATAATATTTTGGGTGGATATAGATCAGCAAGAACGGCGCTATCCGTCTGTGTAAATTTGCCGGGCAAGTTTGTCCTCGTTTTGGGTGTTACGGCGGTGTGAAGCATTAATTGGTCCGAAAATATTGCATTTCAACTTCAACTCCAAAATATTAGTCACACAGCTTTGAGTAACACATATAATTTGAAGTCGGTCGCTGCGCCTGCAAAATGGTGCCCGGTTCAGCCTTCTACGTCGAACGGTTTCCGAGCACCAATTTAAATCCTGAATATGCCAATTTTTTCATGAAAGGGGTCACAACTTTGCATGTGGCACGTGCATCGCTCTGGACGACATCCTATACGCAAGGTCAATCGATTATCTATCACATAGTGTTGCTCGCATACCGCTGCGACTCTTGGTTGCCGAGCAAGGGGCCGGGGAACCGCGAGGAACTTGCCCGTTTTTTCGCGATTTCCGAATGTCGCGTTTCCCATGTTAAACAAATGGCGCACGCGCGCACGCGCCGACACCGCACCGTTAGTCTTATTAAGCTGATAAATGAATACGACCTGTTGAATCACGGGACCCAAAAGTGCTGAAAAAAATCACTCTCATAACTCATCAGACGACTGCACAGGAACCGATTTAGGGCGTCACTCCGGCGGCGGCGGGTCATCTTTTAGGATTTATAATACCGTATCCCGTTACCGTATCCCGTTACCGTATCCCGTTACCGTATCCCGTTACCGTATCCCGTTACCGTATCCCGTTACCGTATCCCGTTCCGGTATCCCGTTCCCGTATCCCATTCCCGTATCCCGTATTCCGTATTCCGTATTCCGCATCTCGTATCTCGTATTCCGTATTCCGTATCCCGTTCCCGTTCCCGTATCCCCTTCCCGTATCCCGTTACCGTATCCCGTTACCGTATCCCGTTACCGTATCCCGTTACCGTATCCCGTTACCGTATCCCGTTACCGTATCCCGTTACCGTATCCCGTTACCGTATCCCGTTACCGTATCCCGTTACCGTATCCCGTTACCGTATCCCGTTACCGTATCCCGTTACCGTATCCCGTTCCGGTATCCCGTTCCCGTATCCCGTTCCCGTATTCCGTATTCCGTATTCCGTATTCCGTATCTCGTTTCTCGTATTCCGTATTCTGTATTCCGTATTACGTATTACGTATTACGTATTACGTATTACGTATTACGTATTACGTATCCCGTTCCCGTTCCCGTATCCCGTATGCCGTTCCCGTATCCCGTTCCCGTATCCCGTATCTCATTTTCCGTTTCCGTATTTCGTATCCCCTTCACGTATCCGATCCCGTATCCTTTATCCCGCTCCCGTATCCAGTTTCCGAAACCCCTTCCGGTTTCCCGTTCCGTATCCAGTTCCCGTATATCGCGTATATCCCGACATCTTATATCCCGTTCCCGTATCCCTTTTCCGTATTCTGATCCCGTATCCCGTATACCGTTCGCGTGTCCGGGATACTTTAATCAGCTCCCGTATCCAGTTACCGTATCCCGTTCCCGTATCCCGTTCCCGTATCCTGTATCCCGTTTCCGTATCCCGTTTCCGTATCCCGTTCCCGTATCCCGCTACCATGTCCCGTTCCCGTATCCCGTTCCCGTATTCCGTTCCCGTATCCCGTTCTCGTATCCCGTTCCCGTATCCCGTGACCGTATGCCGTTCCCTGTTCCCGCATCCACTTCACGTATCCCGTTCCGGTATCCCGTACTGGTATCCTGTTCCGGTATCCAGTTCCGGTATCCCGTTCCGGTATCCCGTTCCGGTATCCCGTTCCGGTATCCCGTTCCGGTATCCCGTTCCGGTATCCCGTTCCGGTATCCCGTTCCGGTATCCCTTTCCGGTATCCCGTTCCCGTATCCAGTTCATGTATCCCGTATACCGTTACTGAATCCCTTAATCAGCTCTCGTATCCAGATTCCGTATCCCGTTGCCGTATCCCGTTCCCGTATCCCGTTCCCGTATCCCGTTCCCGTATCCCGTTCCCGTATCCCGTTCCCGTATCCCGTTATTCCGTATTCCGTATTCCGTATTCCGTATTCCGTATTCCGTATCTCGTATATCGTATCTAGTATCCGTATTCCGTATTCCGTAATCCGTATTCCGTATTCTGTATTAAGTATTACGTATTACGTATCCCGTTCCCGTATCCCGTATCCTGTTTCCGTATCTCGTTCCCGTATCCCGTTCCCGTATCCCGTTCCCGTATCCCGGTCCCGTATCCCGTTCCCGTATCCCGTATCCCGTATACCGTATCCCGTGTCCCGCTCCCTCTCCAGTTCCCGTTCCCGTTCTCGTTCCCGTATCCCGTTTCCGTATCTCGTTTCCGCATCCCGTTCCCGTATCACGTTCCCGTATCACGTTCCCGTATCACGTTCCCGTATCACGTTCCCGTATCACGTTCACGTATCCCGTTTCCGTATCCCGTATCCCGTATCCCGTTCCCATATTATGATTCCGTATCCCGTTCCCGTATCCCGTATACCTTAATCAGCTCCCGTATCCAGTTCCCGTATACCGTTCCCGCATCCCGTTCCCGTATCCCGTATCCCGTATCCCGTATCCCGTTCCCGTATCCCGTATCCCGTATCCCGTTCCCCGTTCCCGTATCCCGTTCCCGTATCCCGTATATCGTTCCCGTATCCCGTATCCCGTATCCCGTATCCCGTTCCCGTATCCCTTTCCCGTATCCCTTTCGCGTATACCGTTCCCGTATCCCGTTCCCGTATCCCGTTCCCGTATGGCGCTCCCGCTCCAGTTCCCGTTCCCGTTCCCGTATCCCGTATCCCATTTCCGTATCACGTTACCCTATCCCGTTCCCGTATCCCATTCTCGTATCACGTTCTCGTATCCCGTTCCCGTATCCTGTTCCCGTATGCCGTTCCCGTATCCCGTTCCCGTATCCCGTTCCCGTATCCCGTTCCTGTATCCCGTTCCCTATCCCGTATCCCGTTCCCGTATCCCATTCCGTATCCGGTATCCCGTATCCCGTTCCTGTATCCCGTTCCCTATCCCGTATCCCGTTCCCGTATCCCATTCCCGTATCCGGTATCCCGTATCCGGTATCCCGTATCCCGTTCCCGTTCCCGTATCCCGTTCCCGTATCCCGTTCCCGTATCCCGTTCCCGTATCCCGTTCCCATATCCCGTTCCCGTATCCCGTTCCCGTATCCCGTTCCCGTATCCCGTTCCCGTATCCCGTTCCCGTATCCCCTTCCCGTATCCCGTTCCCGTATCCCGTTCCCATATCCCGTATCCCGTTCCCGTATCCTTTTCCCATATCCAGTTCCCATATCCCGTTCGCGTATCTCGTATCCCGTTCCCGTATCCCGTATCCCGTTCCCGTATCCCGTTCCCGTATCCTGTTAACGTATCCCGAGCCCGTATCCCGTTCTCTTATCCCCCTCCCGTATCCCGATCCCGTATCCCGCTCCCGTATATCGCTCCCGTATCCCATTTCCGTATCCCGTTTCCGTATCCCGCTTCCGTATCCCGTTCCCGTATAACGTTCCCTTATCTCGCTCCCGTATCCCGCTCCCGTATCCCGCTCCCGTATCCCGCTCCCGTATCTTATTCCCGTATCTAGTACACCGTTCCGATATCTCCTTACCATATCTAGTTACCGCATCTTATTCCCGTATCATGTTCCCGTATCTCGTTCCAGCATCCCTTTCTCGTACCCAGTTTCCGTATCTTGTTGCCGTATTTCGTTCCCATATCTTTTTACCGTATCTCGTTCCCGTGTCGCAGTCTCTGCCAAAATATTTTAGCGGTTTACTTGCCTGAAATATGTCAACCGGCTTCAACAAAATCTCCCCGGGAGGGAGGTGCGACGTCAGCTGGTCATGCGCTCATTGATGAATTTGACTGCGGCAGGGTCAGTGTTGGGAAAACTTAACCGATGATATTTTATTCGACGCAATTATTTCGCAACGTTAGCGTCGGTAATCGTTTACGTTTGACTTCAGCATAAGTTACCTATGAGCGATTTACATAATATTTTGGGTGGATATAGATCAGCAAGAACGGCGCTATCCGTCTGTGTAAATTTGCCGGGCAAGTTTGTCCTCGTTTTGGGTGTTACGGCGGTGTGAAGCATTAATTGGTCCGAAAATATTGCATTTCAACTTCAACTCCAAAATATTAGTCACACAGCTTTGAGTAACACATATAATTTGAAGACGGTCGCTGCGCCTGCAAAATGGTGCCCAGTTCAGCCTTCTACGTCGAACGGTTTCCGAGCACCAATTTAAATCCTGAATATGCCAATTTTTTCATGAAAGGGGTCACACCTTTGCACGTGGCACGCGCATCGCTCTGGACGACATCCTATACGCAAGGTCAATCGATTATCTATCACATAGTGTTGCTCGCATACCGCTGCGACTCTTGGTTGCCGAGCAAGGGGCCGGAGAACCGCGAGGAACTTGCCCATTTTTCGCGATTTCCGAATGTCGCGTTTCCCATGTTAAACGAATGGCGCACGCGCGCACGCGCCGACACCGCACCGTTGGTCTTATTAAGCTGAGAATTTAATACGACCTGTTGAATCAAGGGACCCAAAAGTGCTGAAAAAATCACTCTCATAACTCATCAGACGACTGCACAGGAACCGATTTAGGGCGTCACTCCGGCGGCGGCGGGTCATCTTTTAGGATTTATAATACCGTATCCCGTTACCGTATCCCGTTACCGTATCCCGTTACCGTATCCCGTTACCGTATCCCGTTACCGTATCCCGTTACCGTATCCCGTTACCGTATCCCGTTACCGTATCCCGTTACCGTATCCCGTTACCGTATCCCGTTCCCGTATTCCGTATTCCGTATTCCGTATTCCGTATTCCGTATTCCGTATTCCGTATTCCGTATCTCGTTTCTCGTATTCCGTATTCTGTATTCCGTATTACGTATTACGTATTACGTATTACGTATTACGTATTACGTATCCCGTTCCCGTTCCCGTATCCCGTATGCCGTTCCCGTATCCCGTTCCCGTATCCCGTATCTCGTTTCCCGTTTCCGTATCTCGTATCCCCTTCACGTATCCGATCCCGCATCCTTTATCCCGCTCCCGTATCAAGTTTCCGAAACCCCTTCCGGTTTACCGTTCCGTATCCAGTTCCCGTATATCGCGTATATCCCGACATCTTATATCCCGTTCCCGTATCCCTTTTCCGTATTCTGATCCCGTATCCCGTATACCGTTCGCGTATCCGGGATACTTTAATCAGCTCCCGTATCCAGTTACCGTATCCCGTATCCCGTTCCCGTATCCTGTATCCCGTTTCCGTATCCTGTATCCCGTTTCCGTATCCTGTTTCCGTATCCCGTTCCCGTATCCCGTTCCCGTATCCCGTTACCATGTCCCGTTCCCGTATCCCGTTCCCGTATTCCGTTCCCGTATCCCGTTCTCGTATCCCGTTCCCGTATCCCGTGACCGTATGCTGTTCCCTGTTCCCGTATCCACTTCCCGTATCCCGTTCCGGTATCCCGTACTGGTATCCCGTTCCGGCATCCAGTTCCGGTATCCCGTTCCGGTATCCCGTTCCGGTATCCCGTTCCGGTATCCCGTTCCGGTATCCCGTTCCGGTATCCCGTTCCGGTATCCCCTTCCGGTATCCCGTTCCCGTATCCAGTTCATGTATCCCGTATACCGTTACTGAATCCCTTAATCAGCTCTCGTATCCAGATTTCGTATCCCGTTGCCGTATCCCGTTCCCGTATCCCGTTCCCGTATCCCGTTCCCGTATCCCGTTCCCGTATCCCGTTCCCGTATCCCGTTCCCGTATCCCGTTCCCGTATCCCATTCCCGTATCCTGTTCCCGTATCCCGTTCCCGTATCCCCTTCCGGTATCCCGTTCCCGTATCCCGTTCCCGTATCCCGTTCCCGTATCCCGTTCCCGTATCCCGTTCCCGTATCCCGTTCCCGTATCCCGTTCCCGTTTCCCGTATCCCGTATCCCGTATACCGTATCCTGTGTCCCGCTCCCTCTCCAGTTCCCGTTCCCGTTCCCGTATCCCGTTTCCGTATCTCGTTTCCGCATCCCGTTCCCGTATCACGTTCCCGCATCACGTTCCCGTATCACGTTCCCGTTCCCGTATCACGTTTCCGTATCACGTTCCCGTATCCCGTATCCCGTATCCCGTATCCCGTATCCCGTATCCCGTATCCCGTTCCCGTATCCCGTATCTCGTTTCCCGTTTCCGTATCCCGTATCCCGTTCACGTATCCGATCCCGTATCCTTTATCCCACTCCCGTATCCAGTTTCCGAATCCGCTTCCTGTTTCCCGTTCCCGTATCCCGTTCCGTATCCAGTTCCCGTATATTGTATCCCGTGCTCGTATCCCGTTCTCGTATCCCGTTCCCGTGTCCTTTTCCCGTATCCCGTTCCCGTATCCCGTTCCCGTATCCCGTTCCCGTATCCCGTTCCCGTATCCCGTTCCCGTATCCCGTTCCCGTATCCCGTTCCCGTATCCCGTTCCCGTATCCCGTTCCCGTATCCCGTTCCCGTATCCCGTTCCCGTATCCCGTTCCCGTATCCCGTTCCCGTATCCCGTTCCCGTATCCCGTTCCCGTATCCCGTTCCCGTATCCCGTTCCCGTATTCCGTTCCCTTATTCCGTCCCCGTATCCCGTTCCCGTATCCCGTATCCCGTGCCCGTATCCCGTATCCCGTTCCCATATTATGATCCCGTATCCCGTTCTCGTATCCCGTATACCTTAATCAGCTCCCGTATCCAGTTCCCGTATACCGTTCCCGCATCCCGTTCCCGTATCCCGTATCCCGTTCCAGTTTCCCGTTCCAGTATCCCGTTCCAGTATCCCGTTCCAGTATCCCGTTTCCTTATCCCGTTCCCGTATGCCATTCCCGTATCACGTATCCCATATATCGTTCCCGTATCCCGTATCCCGTAACCTGTATCCCGCATCCCGTATCCCGTATCCCGTTCCCGTATCCCGTTCCCGTATCCCGTTCCAGTATCACGTTCCCGTATCCCTTTCCCGTATCCCGTACCCGTATCCCGTATCCCGTATCCCGTATGGCGCTCCCGCTCCAGTTCCCGTTCCCGTTCCCGTATCCCGTATCCCATTTCCGTATCACGTTACCTTATCCCGTTCTCGTATCCCATTCTCGTATCACGTTCTCGTATCCCGTTCCCGTATCCCGTTCCCGTATTCCATTCCCGTATCCGGTATCCCGTATCCCGTTCCCGTTCTCGTATCCCCTTCCCGTATCCCGTTCCCGTATCCCGTATCCCGTTCCCATATCCCGTTGCCTTATCCCGTTCCCGTATCCTGTTCCCGTATCCCGTTCCCGTATCCCGTTCCCGTATCCCGTTCCCGTATCCCGTTCCCGTATCCCGTTCCCGTATCCCGTTCCCGTATCCCGTTCCCGTATCCCGTTCCCGTATCCCGTTCCCGTATCCCGTTCCCGTATCCCGTTCCCGTATCCCGTTCCCGTATCCTTTTCCCATATCCCGTTCCCGTATCTCGTATCTCGTTCCCGTATCCCGTTCCCGTATCCCGTTCCCGTATCCCGTTCCCGTATCCCGTATCCCGTTCCCGTATCCCGTTCCCGTATCCCGTTCCCGTATCCCGTTCCCGTATCCCGTTCCCGTATCCCGTTCCCGTATCCCGTTCCCGTATCCCGTTCCCGTATCCCGTTCCCGTATCCTGTTAACGTACCCCGATCCCGTATCCCGTTCTCTTATCCCGCTCCCGTATCCCGATCCCGTATCCCGCTCCCGTATATTGCTCCCGTATCCCGCTCCCGTATCCTGCCCCCGTAACCCGCTCCCGTATCTCATTCCCGTATCTCGTACACCGTTCCGATATCTCCTTACCATATCTAGTTACCGTATCTCATTCCCGTATCCTGTTCCCGCATCTCGTTCCAGCATCCCTTTCTCGTACCCAGTTTCCGTATCTTGTTGCCGTATTTCGTTCCCATATCTTCTTACCGTATCTCGTTCCCGTGTCGCAGTCTCTGCCAAAACATTTTAGCGGTTTACATGCCTGAAATATGTCAACCGGCTTCAACAAAATCTCCCCGGGAGGGAGGTGCGACGTCTGCTAGTCATGCGCTCATTGATGAATTTGACTGCGGCAGTGTCAGTGTTGGGAAAACTTAACCGATGATATTTTATTCGACGCAATTATTTCGCAACGTTAGCGTCGGTAATCGTTTACGTTTGACTTCAGCATAAGTTACCTATGAGTGATTTACATAATATTTTGGGTGGATATAGATCAGCAAGAACGGCGCTATCCGTCTGTGTAAATTTGCCGGGCAAGTTTGTCCTCGTTTTGGGTGTTATAGCGGTGTGAAGCATTAATTGGTCCGAAAATATTGCATTTCAACTTCAACTCCAAAATATTAGTCACACAGCTTTGAGTAACACATATAATTTGAAGACGGTCGCTGCGCTTGCAAAATGGTGCCCGGTTCAGCCTTCTACGTCGAACGGTTTCCGAGTACCAATTTAAATCCTGAATATGCCACTTTTTCATGAAAGTGGTCACAACTTTGCACGTGGCACGCGCATCGCTCTGGACGACATCCTATACGCAAGGTCAATCGATTATCTATCACATAGTGTTGCTCGCATATCGCTGCGATGCTCGGTTACCGAGCAAGCGGCCGGGGAACCGGGCGAAACTTGCCCGATTTTCGCGATTTCACAATGTCGCGTTTCCCATGTTAAACGAATGGCGCACGCGCGCGCGCGCCGACACCGCACCGTCTGTCGGATCGTCACCAAAACTTGATACGACCTGTTGAATCACGAGTCCCAAAAGTGCTGAAAAAAAAATCACCCTCATAACTCATCAGACGGCTGCACAGGAACCGATTTAGGGCGTCACCCCGGCGGCGGCGGGTCATCTTTTAGGATTTACGGAAGGACATAAAGTATCTTTATCTTTATGGAAGGCCATAAAGATACGATACGTAATACGTAATACATAATACGTAATACGTAATACGTAATACGGAATACAGAATACGGAATACGAGAAACGAGATACGGAATACGGAATACGGAATACGGGATACGGGATACGGGATACGGGATACGGGATACGGGAACGGGATACGGGAACGGGATACCGGAACGGGATACGGTAACGGGATACGGTAACGGGATACGGTAACGGGATACGGTAACGGGATACGGTAACGGGATACGGTAACGTGATACGGTAACGGGATACGGTAACGTGATACGGTAACGGGATACGGTAACGGGATACGGTAACGGGATACGGTAACGGGATACGGTAACGGGATACGGGAACGGGATACGGGAACGGGATACGGGAACGGGATACGGGAACGGGAACGGGATACGGAATACGGAATACGAGATACGAGATACGAGATACGATATACGGAATACGGAATACGGAATACGGAATACGGAATAATGAATACTGAATACGGAATACGGGACACTGGAAACGGCTAGCATATACCGTTCCCGTATCCCATTCCTGTATCCCGTTCCCGTATCCCGTATACCTTAATCAGCTCCCGTATCCAGTTCCCGTTTCCCACTCCCGTATCTCATTCCCGTATATCGTACACCGTTCCGATATCTTCTTACCATATCTAGATGGCCTGTATTGCGCGATGCGCAATTTATATAGCCAGCTTATGTATATATGCTAGCCGTTTCTAGTGTCCCGTATTATAAATCCAAAAAGATGACCCGCCGCCGGCGCCGGAGTGACGCCCTAAATCGGTTCCTGTGCAGTCGTCTGATGAGTTATGAGGGTGATTTTTTCAGCACTTTTGGGTCCCGTGATTCAACAGGTCTTATCAAGTTTTGGTGTCCATCCGACCGACGGTGCGGCGTTAGCACGTGTGCGCGTGCGCCATTCGTTTAACATGGGAAACGCGACATTGGGAAATCGCGAAAAACGGCCAAGTTTCGCGCGGTTTCCCGGCCGCTTGCTCGGCAACCGAGCGTCGCAGAGATATGCGAGCAACACTATTTGATAGATAATCGATTGGCCTTGCGTATAGAGTGTCGTCCAGAGCGATGTGCGTGCCACGTGCAAAGTCGTGACCACTTTCATGATAAAATTGGCATATTCAGGATTTAAATTGGTGCTCGGAAACCGTTCGACGTAAAAGGCTAATCCGGGCACCATTTTGCAGGCGCAGCGACTGTCTTCAAATTATATGTGTTACTCAAAGCTGTGTGACTAATATTTTGGAGTTGAAGTTGAAATGCAATATTTTTGGACAAATTAATCCTTCACACCGCCGTAACACCCAAAACGAGGACAAACTTGACCGGGAAATTTACACTGACGGATAGCACCATTCTTGCTGACCTATATCCACCCAAACTATTCTGTAAAACGCTCATAGGTAACTTATGCTGAAGTCAAACGTAAACGATTACCGACGCTAACGTTGCGAAATAATTTCGTCGAATAAAATAGCATCGTTTAAGTTTGCCCAAGACTGACACTGCCGCAGTCAAATTCATCAATGAGCGCATGATTAGCTGACGTCGCACCTCCCTCCCGGGGAGATTTTGCTGAAGCCGGTTGACATATTTCAGGCATGTAAGCCGCTAAAATGTTTTAGCAGAGACTGCGACACGGGAAAGAGATACGGTAAGAAGATATGGGAACGAAATACGGCAACAAGATACGGAAACTGGGTACGAGAAAGGGATGCTGGAACGAGATACGGGAACAGGATACAGGAATGAGATACGGGAACTAGATATGGTAAGGAGATATCGGAACGGTGTACAAGAAACGGGAATGAAATACTGTACTGTCTTGCCTGTATTGGTCGGGTACAAGACCGGTATAACAAACAATTACAAGTATCGCGCCGCTGATGCTGCGCAGCTGATACGGCGCAGCGCAGCTGCTCCGAGCGCACGTCCCGGGCTCCCGACAAGGACTGCCCGGCCTGCCACGCCCTGACCGGTCAACGGGCAGTTGCTCTGCCGGCCACCAGGCGGCAGCACTGCCGCCGGACAGAGCATACGATCACTAAACACTACATTTCCTCCTCCCCTACGGAAAAGAACAATACCACCACCGAATCGCGAGCACGTTACTCAAATCCGTACCTCACCGGCGCCTTGCTAACTCGCCCAGACTGAGTTATCACTGTGCTCGGCCGCGCCCGAGCCGGCCGACTGGCGCTGGGTGCCTCCACCTCAGCAGCCCGGCGCAGCTGCACCGGCTGCCGCGGGTCGGCCGCCGCGGTCCCCGGCTGCACCGGCCGGCGGGAGTCGGCCACCGCTCTCTCCGGGTGCACCGGTCGTTCGGAGTCGGCCGCCGCTGTCTCCAGGTGCACCGGTCGGTCGGAGTCGGTCGCCGCCGCTTCCAGCGGCACCGGATTGTCCATCTCCGATGTCTCCAGCTCCGCTCCAGCTCGTCCCGTCCGGTCCTGCTGACGACGATGCTCCAGGTTCCGGCTGTCACCCACCTCTCTGCTGCCCCCATTGCTCCTCGTCAGACGGTCGGCGTGGACCCGGGTGCCGTCATCCAGGAGATAGCTCGCCGGTCCCCGCTGCTCCAGGATTCTCTTCGTCGGCGAGAACCGAAGCCGCCCCTTCCGCGCCTGCGGTGGGAGACGATGACGCACCTGGTCCCCGACCACGAAGTCGGGTGTCTTGATACCGTGAGCGCGATCGAAGTACGCCTTTGGATATGCCTGTTTCTGCTTCACGCGACGTTGCAGGTCATCAGCTGGCGGTGATCGACGTCCACCTACATCCAGTGCAGCGCTGAGTTTGCCCCTCATGGGGCGGCCGTGCAGTAGCTCAGCCGGACTTCTGCCAGTGGTCGCATGCACCGTGCTCCGGTACGAGAACAGGAACCTCTGTAGGTATTGTGTTCGGTCAGCTTTCTCCAAATCGGCCGTCTGTAGAGCGATTTTTACGACTTTGTTGGCTCGTTCAACCTGACCAGACGACTGTGGGTGGTACGGAGACACCTTGATATGCGTGACATCAATACTTCGCAGATATGACGCGAACCGATCGGATGTAAATGCTGATCCACAGTCTGATACTACTTCCTTTGGATAACCTTCACGGCATGACAGCTTGTCCATGAATTGTATGACTACTTCAGAAGTTGGATGCTCGCAAAATCCCACCTCAATCCACTTCGAATGGTAGTCGATAGCAACAATTGCAAATCTCTGACCAGGCCGGCCTCCGGCCATGGGGCCGATGAAGTCGAGCCCCAGCTTCGACCATGGCTCACCTGGGAACGGCACAGGCTGCAGTGGCGCGTGCCGAGGCGCCGCTGTCTTGTCTGCGAGAGAGCAGATCTGGCACCCCTTTACCTGCTCCTCGACGGCTTGGTCCATACCCGGCCACCAGTACAGGTCCCGCAGTCTCTGCTTCGTGCTGACTATGCCTTGGTGTCCCTCGTGGGCCAGCTCCAACAGTCGTGTCCTCAGTGCTGCGGGCACCAGGACTCGGCCACCACGCAGAACGACGTCATCCAGCATAGTCAGCTCATCCCTGCAGCGATAGAACGGCTGCAGCTCGGTCATGCACTCACGGTAGCGCCTGGGCCAGGGGCGTGGTATCTGCGGTCTCAGCTTACTGAGTACAGGGTCCGCCTGAGATGCCGTCTTCAGGTCCGCGCCGCTCACCGCTGCTCGCTCCTCCGTCAGAGCCGCCACCACCAGCTGCTCGTCGTCTGACGCCTCCTGCACCGGTGCTGGGAGACGCGACAGATCATCTGCCGGGTTGGTGCTTCCCTTGACGTGCTTCACTGTGAAGGAGTACTCCATTAGTCGGCACGACCATCGAGAAATACGCATTCCCGCCCGGCCAACCCCTCGTGACGTCATCAGGGTAGTCAGCGCCTGGTGGTCGGTTCTCAGAACAAACTCTGCCCCACAAGTATATGTGCCACTTCTCAATAGCCCAGACACAGGCCAACCCTTCCCGCTCTGTGACACTGTAGTTGCGCTGCGCTGTCGACAACGTACTGGATGCAAATGCCACCACTCGCTCTCCTTCGGAATGTACCTGCGAGAGCACTGCCCCTATGCCCACGTCACTGGCATCTGACGTCACCGCTGTGGGGAGGGCTGGGTCATACATCGCCAGAACAGAGCTCTTC
This sequence comes from Chirona hameri, assembly GCA_036785665.1. Lineage (NCBI taxonomy): Eukaryota > Metazoa > Arthropoda > Thecostraca > Balanomorpha > Balanidae > Chirona > Chirona hameri. Next base: position 51,823 of record JAXIVJ010000093.1, on the reverse strand, counting down.
ATGATCGCTGATCGAATGTCCTCGAACGCCTCGCCCATCTCCGGAGTCCACCTGAACGGGGGACTGTTCTTCCTCAGAGGTCGCCGGAGTTCCTCTACTCTGGCGCTGTATCGGGGAATGAATCTGCTATAAAAGCCGAATAGCCCCAGCATCGCCTGCAGCTCCTTTACTGTCGTTGGCGGCTGCATGTCTCGCAGCCCCTGGAGACGACTGTGGTTCACCGACACCCCCTCATTGGACACTGAGAACCCCAGGAAGTCAATCCGGCTCACCCCCAAGTGACACTTGTCCTTGTTCAGTGTCACGTTGAACTCAGCGAGACGGGTCATGACGTCACTGAGTCTGCTGTCATGCTCCTCCCGTGTACGTCCAGAAACGATGACGTCATCAAGATACACCTGGGTGCCAGGTAGCCCCCGCAGGATCGTCTCCATCAGCTTCTGGAAACAACTGGGAAGAGACCGCAGACCGAAACAGCACCTTCGATAGCGGAACACGCCCTCGTGCGTCACAAACGCGGTCAGCTGTCTCAACTCTTCATGCAACATCAACTGGTGATATGCAGCCTTCATATCGAGGGTGGAGAACACTTGAGCCCCTACCAGATTGTCCAACATTTCCTGCATGTCCGGTAACGGATAGCCACTGGTGCAGACGGCCTTGTTGACCTCACGAAGATCGATACAAAGTCTGATCTGACCTGATCGGCGTCTTGACACCACGATTGGAGAGAGCCACGGTGACCCATCAACCCTCTCGATGATCTGCTGCTTCTCGAGATCCTGAAGATGATGCTTTACTTCCTCCCGAAGCGCGAACGGCAACGGTCTCAGCTTCTGTTGAACAGGTACAGCACCATCCCGCAGCTGTACTCTGTGAACAAACCCCTTGATAGATGGCAGTACAGTCGTCGTGTCAGGTTTGACAGATGGCAGCACCTGCACATCATCCACTGACCTGAACCGTGATCCAACCGCCGGCTGGTGCTCCACTGCGCACACAGCCGAGCCGTGCTTGACGGAGATGCGCAGGTTCTTCTGCAGGTCTCTTCCGAGCAGTGGCGCACCGCCATCCACCACGTACAGGATGCCCTGACAGCGTCGTCCGTCTTCTGTCTCGACCGTTGATCTCGTCCTCGTCGCCAGAATTGTACTGTCTTGCCTGTATTGGTCGGGTACAAGACCGGTATAACAAACAGTTACAAGTATCGCGCAGCTGATGCTGCGCAGCTGATACGGCGCAGCGCAGCTGCGCCGAGCGCACGTCCCGGGCTCCCGACAAGGACTGCCCGGCCTGCCACGCCCTGACCGGTCAACGGGCAGTTGCTCTGCCGGCCACCAGGCGGCAGCACTGCCGCCGGACAGAGCATACGATCACTAAACACTACAGATACGGTAGCGGGATACGGGAGCGGCATAAGTGAACGGGATACGGGAACGGGATACGGGAACGGGATACGGGAACGGGATACGGGAACGGGATACGGGAACGGGATAGGGGAACGGGATACGGGAACGGGATACGGGAACGGGATATGGGAACGGGATATGGGAACGGGATACGGGAACGGGATACGGGAACGGGATACGGGAACGGGATACGGGAACGGGATACGGGAACGGGATACGGGAACAGATACAGGAACGGAAAACGGGAACGGAATACGGGGACGGAATATGGGAACGGAATAAGGGAACGGGATAAGGGAACGGGTTACGGAAACTGGATATTGGAGCTGATTAAGGGATACGGTAACGGTATACGGGATACATGAACGGGATACGGGAATGGGATACTGGAACTGGATACGGGACCAGGGAACGGGATACGGGCACGGGATACGGGCACGGGATAAGGGGCACGGGATACGGGAACGGGACACGGGAACGGGATACGGGAACGGGATACGGGAATGGGATACGGGAACGGGATACGGGAACGGGATACGGGAACGGGATACGGGAACGGGATACGGGAACGGGATACGGGAACGGGATACGGGAACGGGATACGGGATACGAGATAAGGGATACGGTATACGGGATACGGGATACGGGATACGGGATACGGGATACGGGATACGGGATACGGGATACGGGATACGGGATACGGGATACGGGATACCAGAACGGGATACCGGAACGGGATACCGGAACGGGATACGGGATACGGTAACGGGATACGGGAACAGGATACAGTTACGGGATACAGTTACGGGATACGGTTACGGGATACAGTTACGGGATACAGTTACAGGATACAGTTACGAGATACGGGAACGTGATACGGGAATGGGATACGGGAACGGGATACGAGAACAGGATACGGGAACGGGATACCGCCACGGGATACGGCAACGGGATACGGCAACGGGATACTACAACGGGATACGGGAACGGGATACGGGATACAGGATACGGGAACGGGATACGGGAACGGGATACGGGAACGGGATACGGGAACGGGATACGGGAACGGGATACGGGAACGGGATACGGGAACGGGATACGGGATACGGGAACGGGATACGGGAACGGGATACGGGATACGGGAACGGGATACGGGAACGGGATACGGGAACGGGATACGGGGACGGGATACGGGAACGGGATACGGGAACGGGATACGGGAACGGGATAAGGGAACGGGATACGGGAACGAGATACGGGAACGGGATACGGGAACGGGATACGGACACGGGATACGGACACGTGATACGGACACGGGATACGGACACGGGATACGGACACGGGATACGGACACGGGATACGGACACGGGATACGGACACGGGATACGGACGCGGGATACGGGAACGGGATACGGGATACGGAAACAGGAAAGGGAACGTGATACGGGAACGTGGTACGGGAACGGGATACGGGAACGAGATACGGGAACGGGATACGGGAACAGGATACGGGAACGGGATACGGGAACGAGATACAGGAACGGGATACGGAAATGGGATACGGGAACGGGATACGGGAACGGGATACGGGAACGGGATACGGGAACGGGATACGGGAACGGGATACGGGAACGGGATACGGGAACTGGATACGGGAACGAGATACGGGAACGGGATATGGGAACAGGAAACGGGAACGGGATACGGGAACGGGATACGGGAACGGGATACGGGAACGGGATACGGGAACGGGATACGGGAACGGGATACGGGGAACGGGATACGGGAACGGGATACGGGAACGGGAAAGGGATACGGGAACGGGATACGGGATACGGGAACGGGATTCGGGAACGGGATACGGGAACGGGATACGGGAACGGGATACGAGAACGGGATACGGGAACGGGATACGGGAACGGGATACAATAACGGGAACGGGCTACGGATACGGACACGAATACGGAATATGGAATACGGAATACGGAATACGGAATAATGAATACGGAATAATGAATACGGAATACTGAATACGGAATACGGGACACTGGAAACGGCTAGCATATATAAATAAGCTGGCTATATAAATTGCGCATCGCGCAATAAAGGCCATCTAGTCTCTATATGATCTCTATATTATAAATCCTAAAAGATGACCCGCCGCCGCCGCCGCCGCCGCCGCCGCCGCCGGAGTGACGCCCTAAATCGGTTCCTGTGCAGTCGTCTGATGAGTTATGAGAGTTATTTTTTTCAGGAATTTTGGGTTCCGTGATTCAACATGTCGTATTAAATTTTCAGCTTAATAAGACCAAAGGTGCGGTGTCGGCGCGTGCGCTCGTGCGCCATTCGTTTAACATGGGGAACGCGACATTCGGAAATCGCGAAAAACGGGCAAGATCCTCGCGGTTCCCCGGTCACTTGCTCGGCAACCAAGAGTCGCAGCGGTACGCGAGCAACACTATGTGATAGATAATCGATTGGCCTGGCGTATAAAATGTTGTTGAGAACAATGTGCGTGCCACGTGCAAAGTTGTGACCACTTTAATGATAAAAATTGGCCTATTCAGGATTTAAATTGGTGCTCGGAAACTGTTCAACGTAGAACGCTGATCCGGGCACCAATTTGCAGGCGCAGTGACCCTCTTCAAATTATATTTGTTACTCAAAGCTGTGAGACTAATATTTTGGCGTTCAAGTTGAAATGCAATATTTTTGGGCCATTTAATGCTTCACACCGCCGTAACACCCAAAATAAGGACAAACTTGACCGGAAAATTTACACAGACGGGTAGCGCCGTTCTTGCTGACCTATATCCACCCAAAATATTTTGCTAATCGTTCATAGGTAACTTATGCAGAAGTCAAACGTAAACGATTACCGAAGCTATGCGCCAGTCGGGCGCCGGCCGGCGGCCGGCGATAGCTCCCTCACGCAATAACGTAACGTCGGGCTCGTTGGCTTGCGTAGTCTGCCCCCGGCGATAGCTGCCGCCCGCAATAACGTAACGCCCGGCTCGCTCGTGGTAGGTGCAGATATTATCGTGAGTCATTTATAATGCGTGTATATTATGTAATACTACCACACACTGCGATCGTTTAATTTTGCCCAAGGCTGACACTGCTTCAGTCAAATTCATCCATGAGCGCATGACTAGCTGACGTCGCACCTCCTTCGCGAAGAGATTTTGTGGAAGCCGGTTGACAGATTTCAGGCATTTAAACCGCTAGAATGTTTTGGCAGAGACTGCGATGCGGCAACGAGATACGGTAATAAGATATGGAACGAAATACGGCAACAAGATACGGAAACTGGGTACGAGAAAGGGATGCTGGAACTAGATTCGGGAACAGGACACGGGAATGAGATACGGGAACTAGATATGGTAAGGAGATATCGGAACGGTGTACGAGATACGGGAATGAAATACGGGAGCGGGATACGGGAACGGGATACGGTAACTGGATACGGGATCTGATTAAAGTATCCCGGATACGCGAACGGTATACTGGATACGGGATCAGAATACAGAAACGGGATACGGGAACGGGATATAAGATGTCGGGATATACGCGATATACGGGAACTGGATACGGAACGGGAAACCGGAAGGGGTTTCGGAAACTGGATACGGGAGCGGGATAAAGGATATGGGATCGGATACGTGAAGGGGATACGAGATACGGAAACGGGAAACGAGATACGGGATACTCCAACGGGATACGGGAACGGGATACGGGATACGGGAACGGGATACGGGATACAGGAACGGGATACAGGAACGGGATACGGGAACGGGATACGGGAACGGGATACGGGAACGGGATACGAGAACGGGATACGGGAACGGGATACGGGAACGGGATACGGGAACGGGATACGGGAACGGGATACGGGAACGGGATACGGGAACGGAATACGGGAACGGGATACGGGAACGGGATACGGGAACGGGATACGGGATACGGGAACGGCATACGGGAACGGGGTATGGGAACTGGATGCGAGAACAGGATACGGGAACAGTATACGGGATACGGGCACGGGATACAGAAACGGAAACATGTTACGGGAACGGGATACGGGAACAGGATACGGAACGGGATACGGGAACGGGATACGGGAACGGGATATGGGAACGGGATACGGGAACGGGATACGAGAACGGGATACGAGAACGGGATACGGGAACTGGATACGGGAAAGGGATACGGGAACGGGATACGGGAACGGGATACGGGATACGGGAACGGGATACGGGAACGGGATACGGGAACGGGATACGGGAACGGGATACGGGATACGGGAACGGGATACGGGAACGGGATACGGGAACGGGATACGGGAACGGGATACGGGAACGGGATACGGGAACGGGATACGGGAACAGGATACGGGAACGGGATACGGGAACGGGATACGGGAACGGGATACGAGAACGGGATACAGTTGCATGATACGGGAACGGGATACGGGAACGGGATACGGGAACGGGATACGGGAACGGGATACGGCAACGGGATACGGCAACGGGATACGGGAACGGGATACGGGAACGGTATACGGGAATAGGATGCGGGAATAGGATACGGGAACGGGATACGGGAACGGGATGCGGGAACGGAATACGCGAACGGGATACGGGAACGGGATACGGGAACGGGATACGGGAACGGGATACGGGAACGGGATACGGGAACGGGATACGGGAACGGGATACGGGAACGGGATACGGGAACGGGATACGGGAACGGGATACGGGAACGGGATACGGGAACGAGAACGGGATACTGGAACGGGATAATGGAACGGGATACGGGAACGGGATACGGGAACGGGATACGGGAACGGGATACGGGAACGGGATACGGGAACGGGATACGGGAACGGGATAAGGGAACGGGATACGGGAACGGGATACGGGAACGGGATACGGGAACGGGATACGGGAACGGGATACGGGAACGGGATACGGGAACGGGATACGGGAACCGGATACGGGAACCGGATACGGGAACCGGATACGGGAACCGGATACGGGAACCGGATACGGGAACCGGATACGGGAAAGGGATACGGGAACAGAATACGGGAACGAGATACGGGAACGAGATACGGGAACGGGATACGGTAACGGGATACGGTAACGCGATACGGTAACGGGATACGAGAACGGGATACGGGAACGGGATACGGGAACAGGAAACGGGAACGGGAGACGGGAACGGGATACAAGAACGGGAACGGGATACGGAATACGACATACGGACTACGGAATACGGAATACGGAATACGGAATAAGGAATAAGGAATACCGAATACTGAATACGGAATACGAGATACGGGAAACGGCTAGCATATATAAATTAGCTGGCTATATAAATTGCGCATCGCGCAATAAAGGCCATCTAGTCTCTATATTATAAATCCTAAAAGATGACCCGCCGCCGCCGCCGGAGTGACGCCCTAAATCGGTTCCTGTGCAGCCGTCTGATGAGTTATGAGGGTGATTTTTTCAGCACTTTTGGGTCCCGTGATTCAACAGGTCGTATCAAGTTTTGGTGTTGATCCCACCCACGGTGCGGCGTTGGCACGTGCGCGCGTGCGCCATTCGTTTAACATGGGAAACGCGACATTGTGAAATCGCGAAAAACGGCCAAGTTTCGCGCGGTTCCCCGACCGCTTGCTCGGCAACCGAGAGTCGCAGCGATATGCGAGCAACACTATGTGATAGATAATCGATTGTCCTTGCGTATAGGATGTCGTCCAGAGCGATGCGCGTGCCACGTACAAAGTTGTGACCACTTTCATGATAAAATTGGCATATTCAGGATTTAAATTGGTGCTCGGAAACCGTTCGACGTAGAAGGCTGAACCAGGCACCATTTTGCAGGCACAGCGACCGTCTTTAAATTATATGTGTTACTCAAAGCTCTGTGACTAATATTTTGGCGTTGAAGTTGAAATGCAATATTTTTGGACCATTTAATGCTTCACACCGCCGTAACACCCAAAACGAGGACAAACTTGTCCGGCAAATTTATACAGACGGATAGCGCCGTTCTTGCTGACCTATATCCACCCAAAATATTATGTAAATCGCTCATAGGTAACTTATGCTGAAATCAAACGTAAACGATTACCGACGCTAACGTTGCGAAATAATTGCGTCGAATAAAATAGCATCGTTTTAGTTTGCCCAAGACTGACACTGCCGCAGTCAAATTCATCAATGAGCGCATGACTAGCTGACGTCGCACCTCCCTCCCGGGGAGTTTTTTGTTGAAGCCAGTTGACATATTTCAGGCATGTAAACTGCTAAAATGTTTTGGCAGAGACTGCGACACGGGAACGAGATACGGTAAGAAGATATGGGAACGAAATACGGCAACAAGATGCGGAAACTAGGTACGAGAAAGGGATGCTGGAACGAGATACGGGAACAGGATACGGGAATGAGATACGTTAACTAGATATGGTAAGGAGATATCGGAACGGTGTACGAGATACGGGAATGAGATACGGGAGCGGGTTACGGGAGCGGGATACGGGACAGGGATACGGGAGCAGGATACGAGAGTGGCATACGGGATCGGGATACGGGAGCGGGATAAGGGAACGGGATACGGGAGCGATATACGGGAGCGGGATACGGGATCGGGATACGGGAGCGGGATACGGGAGCGGGATACGGGAGCGGGATAAGAGAACGGGATACAGGATCGGGATACGTTAACAGGATACGGGAACGGGATACGGGAACGGGATACGAGATACGGGAACGGGATATGGGAACTGGATATGGGAACAGGATACGGGAACGGGATACGGGAACGGGATACGGAAACGGGATACGGGAACGGGATACGGGAAGGGGATACGGGAACGGGATACGGGAACAGGATACGGGAACGGGATACGGGAACGCGATATGGGAACGGGATACGTGAACGGGATACGGAAACAAGAACGGGATACGGGATACCGGATACGGCAATGTGATACGGGAACGGGATACGGGATAGGGAACGAGTTACGGGAACGGGATACGGGAACGGGATACGGGAACGGGATACGGGAACGGGATACGGGAACGGGATACGGGAACGGGATACGGGAACTGGAACGGGATACGGGAACGGGATACGGGAACGGGATACAATATACGGGAACTGGATACGGAACGGAATACGGGAACGGGAAACAGGAAGCGGATTCGGAAACTGGATACGGGAGCGGGATAAAGGATACGGGATCGGATACGTGAATGGGATACGAGATGCGGAAACGGGAAACGAGATGCGGGATACGGGAACGGGATACGGGATACAGGAACGGGAACGGAATACGGGAACGGGATACGGTAACGTGATACGGGAACGTGTACGGGAACGTGATACGGGAACGGGATGCGGAAACGAGATACGGAAACGGGATACGGGAACGGGAACGGGAACAGGAACTGGAGAGGGAGCAGGACACGGGAAATGGTATACGGGAACGGGATACGGGATACGGGATACTGGATAGGGATACTGTAACTGGATACTGGAACAGGATACTGGAACGGGATACGGGAACGGGATACCGGAACGGGATACCGGAACGGGATACCGGAACGGGATACCGGAACGGGATACCGGAACGGGATACCGGAACGGGATACGGGAACGGGATACGGGAACGGGATACGGGAACGGGATACTGGATACGGGAATGGGGGTACGGGAACGGGATACGGGAACGGGATACGGGAACGGGATAGGGCACGTTATACGGGAACGGGATACGAGAACGGGATACGGGAACGGGATAGGGTAACATGATACGGAAACGGGATATGGAAACGGGATACGGAAACGGGATACGGAAACGGGATACGGAAACGGGATACGGAAACGGGATACGGAAACGGGATACGGGAACGGGATACGGGAACTGGAACGGGATATGGGAACGGAATACGGGAACGGGATACGGGAACGGGATGCGGGAACGGGATACGGGAACGGGATACGGGAACGGGATACGGGAACGGGATACGGGAACGGGATACGTGAACGGGATACGGGAACGGGATACGGGGACGGGATGCGGAAAGGGGATACGAGAACGGGATACGGGAACGAGATACGGGAACGGGATACGGGAACGGGATACGGGAACGGGATACGGGAACGGGATACGGGAACGGGAACGGGATATGGGAATGGGATACGGAAACGAGATACGGAAACGGGATGTGAACGGGATACGTGAACGGGACACGGGAACGGGATACAGGAACGGGGTACGGGAATGGGGTACGGGTACGGGATACGGGAACGGGATACGGAAACAGGATACAAGAACGGGACACGGGATACGGGATACGGGAACGTGATACAGGAACGGGATACGAGAACGGGATACGGGAAGAGGATACGGGAACGGGATACGGGATACGGGATTAGGATACGGAAACGGGATACGGAAACGGGATATGGAAACGGGATACGGAAACGGGATACGGAAACTGGATACGGAAACGGGATACGGAAACGGGATACGGAAACGGGATACGGAAACGGGATACGGAAACGGGATACCGGAACAGGATACCGGAACAGGACACCGGAACAGGATACCGGAACAGGATACCGGAACAGGATACCGGAACAGGATACCGGAACAGGATACAGGAACGGGATACGGGATACGGGAATGGGATACTGAAACGGGATCGGAACAGGATACCGGAACAGGATACCGGAACAGGATACCGGAACAGGATACCGGAACAGGATACCAGAACAGGATACCAGAACAGGATACCAGAACAGGATACCAGAACAGGATACCGGAACGGGATACGGGAACGGGATACGGGATACGGGAACGAGATACGGGAACGAGATACAGGTACGGGATACGGAACGGGATACAGAACGGGATACGGGAACTGGATACGGGAACGGGATACGGGAACAGGATACGGGAACAGGATACGGGAACAGGATACGGGAACAGGATACGGGAACAGGATACGGGAACAGGATACGGGAACAGGATACGGGAACAGGATACTGGAACGGGATACGGGAACGGGATACGGGAACAGGATACGGGAACGGGATGCGGGAACGGGATACGGGAAGGAAATACGGGAAGGAAATACGGGAACGGGATACGCGAACGGGATACGGGAACGGAATTCTGGAACGGGATGCAGGAACGGGATACGGGAACGGGATACGGGAACGGGATACGGGAACGGGATACGGGAACGGGATACGGGAACGGGATACGGGAACGGGATACGGGAACGGGATACGGGAACTGGATACGGGAACGAGATACGGGAACGGGATATGGGAACAGGAAACGGGAACGGGATACGGGAACGGGATACGGGAACGGGATACGGGAACGGGATACGGGAACGGGATACGGGGAACGGGATACGGGAACGGGATACGGGAACGGGAAAGGGATACGGGAACGGGATACGGGATACGGGAACGGGATTCGGGAACGGGATACGGGAACGGGATACGGGAACGGGATACGAGAACGGGATACGGGAACGGGATACGGGAACGGGATACAATAACGGGAACGGGCTACGGATACGGATACGAATACGGAATATGGAATACGGAATACGGAATACGGAATAATGAATACGGAATAATGAATACGGAATACTGAATACGGAATACGGGACACTGGAAACGGCTAGCATATATAAATAAGCTGGCTATATAAATTGCGCATCGCGCAATAAAGGCCATCTAGTCTCTATATGATCTCTATATTATAAATCCTAAAAGATGACCCGCCGCCGCCGCCGCCGCCGCCGCCGCCGCCGGAGTGACGCCCTAAATCGGTTCCTGTGCAGTCGTCTGATGAGTTATGAGAGTTATTTTTTTCAGGAATTTTGGGTTCCGTGATTCAACATGTCGTATTAAATTTTCAGCTTAATAAGACCAAAGGTGCGGTGTCGGCGCGTGCGCTCGTGCGCCATTCGTTTAACATGGGGAACGCGACATTCGGAAATCGCGAAAAACGGGCAAGATCCTCGCGGTTCCCCGGTCACTTGCTCGGCAACCAAGAGTCGCAGCGGTACGCGAGCAACACTATGTGATAGATAATCGATTGGCCTGGCGTATAAAATGTTGTTGAGAACAATGTGCGTGCCACGTGCAAAGTTGTGACCACTTTAATGATAAAAATTGGCCTATTCAGGATTTAAATTGGTGCTCGGAAACTGTTCAACGTAGAACGCTGATCCGGGCACCAATTTGCAGGCGCAGTGACCCTCTTCAAATTATATTTGTTACTCAAAGCTGTGAGACTAATATTTTGGCGTTCAAGTTGAAATGCAATATTTTTGGGCCATTTAATGCTTCACACCGCCGTAACACCCAAAATAAGGACAAACTTGACCGGAAAATTTACACAGACGGGTAGCGCCGTTCTTGCTGACCTATATCCACCCAAAATATTTTGCTAATCGTTCATAGGTAACTTATGCAGAAGTCAAACGTAAACGATTACCGAAGCTATGCGCCAGTCGGGCGCCGGCCGGCGGCCGGCGATAGCTCCCTCACGCAATAACGTAACGTCGGGCTCGTTGGCTTGCGTAGTCTGCCCCCGGCGATAGCTGCCGCCCGCAATAACGTAACGCCCGGCTCGCTCGTGGTAGGTGCAGATATTATCGTGAGTCATTTATAATGCGTGTATATTATGTAATACTACCACACACTGCGATCGTTTAATTTTGCCCAAGGCTGACACTGCTTCAGTCAAATTCATCCATGAGCGCATGACTAGCTGACGTCGCACCTCCTTCGCGAAGAGATTTTGTGGAAGCCGGTTGACAGATTTCAGGCATTTAAACCGCTAGAATGTTTTGGCAGAGACTGCGATGCGGCAACGAGATACGGTAATAAGATATGGAACGAAATACGGCAACAAGATACGGAAACTGGGTACGAGAAAGGGATGCTGGAACTAGATTCGGGAACAGGACACGGGAATGAGATACGGGAACTAGATATGGTAAGGAGATATCGGAACGGTGTACGAGATACGGGAATGAAATACGGGAGCGGGATACGGGAACGGGATACGGTAACTGGATACGGGATCTGATTAAAGTATCCCGGATACGCGAACGGTATACTGGATACGGGATCAGAATACAGAAACGGGATACGGGAACGGGATATAAGATGTCGGGATATACGCGATATACGGGAACTGGATACGGAACGGGAAACCCGAAGGGGTTTCGGAAACTGGATACGGGAGCGGGATAAAGGATATGGGATCGGATACGTGAAGGGGATACGAGATACGGAAACGGGAAACGAGATACGGGATACTCCAACGGGATACGGGAACGGGATACGGGATACGGGAACGGGATACGGGATACAGGAACGGGATACAGGAACGGGATACGGGAACGGGATACGGGAACGGGATACGGGAACGGGATACGAGAACGGGATACGGGAACGGGATACGGGAACGGGATACGGGAACGGGATACGGGAACGGGATACGGGAACGGGATACGGGAACGGGATACGGGAACGGAATACGGGAACGGGATACGGGAACGGGATACGGGAACGGGATACGGGATACGGGAACGGCATACGGGAACGGGGTATGGGAACTGGATGCGAGAACAGGATACGGGAACAGTATACGGGATACGGGCACGGGATACAGAAACGTAAACATGTTACGGGAACGGGATACGGGAACAGGATACGGAACGGGATACGGGAACGGGATACGGGAACGGGATATGGGAACGGGATACGGGAACGGGATACGAGAACGGGATACGAGAACGGGATACGGGAACTGGATACGGGAAAGGGATACGGGAACGGGATACGGGAACGGGATACGGGATACGGGAACGGGATACGGGAACGGGATACGGGAACGGGATACGGGAACGGGATACGGGATACGGGAACGGGATACGGGAACGGGATACGGGAACGGGATACGGGAACGGGATACGGGAACGGGATACGGGAACGGGATACGGGAACGGGATACGGGAACAGGATACGGGAACGGGATACGGGAACGGGATACGGGAACGGGATACGAGAACGGGATACAGTTGCATGATACGGGAACGGGATACGGGAACGGGATACGGGAACGGGATACGGGAACGGGATACGGCAACGGGATACGGCAACGGGATACGGGAACGGGATACGGGAACGGTATACGGGAATAGGATGCGGGAATAGGATACGGGAACGGGATACGGGAACGGGATGCGGGAACGGAATACGCGAACGGGATACGGGAACGGGATACGGGAACGGGATACGGGAACGGGATACGGGAACGGGATACGGGAACGGGATACGGGAACGGGATACGGGAACGGGATACGGGAACGGGATACGGGAACGGGATACGGGAACGGGATACGGGAACGAGAACGGGATACTGGAACGGGATAATGGAACGGGATACGGGAACGGGATACGGGAACGGGATACGGGAACGGGATACGGGAACGGGATACGGGAACGGGATACGGGAACGGGATAAGGGAACGGGATACGGGAACGGGATACGGGAACGGGATACGGGAACGGGATACGGGAACGGGATACGGGAACGGGATACGGGAACGGGATACGGGAACCGGATACGGGAACCGGATACGGGAACCGGATACGGGAACCGGATACGGGAACCGGATACGGGAACCGGATACGGGAAAGGGATACGGGAACAGAATACGGGAACGAGATACGGGAACGAGATACGGGAACGGGATACGGTAACGGGATACGGTAACGCGATACGGTAACGGGATACGAGAACGGGATACGGGAACGGGATACGGGAACAGGAAACGGGAACGGGAGACGGGAACGGGATACAAGAACGGGAACGGGATACGGAATACGACATACGGACTACGGAATACGGAATACGGAATACGGAATAAGGAATAAGGAATACCGAATACTGAATACGGAATACGAGATACGGGAAACGGCTAGCATATATAAATTAGCTGGCTATATAAATTGCGCATCGCGCAATAAAGGCCATCTAGTCTCTATATTATAAATCCTAAAAGATGACCCGCCGCCGCCGCCGGAGTGACGCCCTAAATCGGTTCCTGTGCAGCCGTCTGATGAGTTATGAGGGTGATTTTTTCAGCACTTTTGGGTCCCGTGATTCAACAGGTCGTATCAAGTTTTGGTGTTGATCCCACCCACGGTGCGGCGTTGGCACGTGCGCGCGTGCGCCATTCGTTTAACATGGGAAACGCGACATTGTGAAATCGCGAAAAACGGCCAAGTTTCGCGCGGTTCCCCGACCGCTTGCTCGGCAACCGAGAGTCGCAGCGATATGCGAGCAACACTATGTGATAGATAATCGATTGTCCTTGCGTATAGGATGTCGTCCAGAGCGATGCGCGTGCCACGTACAAAGTTGTGACCACTTTCATGATAAAATTGGCATATTCAGGATTTAAATTGGTGCTCGGAAACCGTTCGACGTAGAAGGCTGAACCAGGCACCATTTTGCAGGCACAGCGACCGTCTTTAAATTATATGTGTTACTCAAAGCTCTGTGACTAATATTTTGGCGTTGAAGTTGAAATGCAATATTTTTGGACCATTTAATGCTTCACACCGCCGTAACACCCAAAACGAGGACAAACTTGTCCGGCAAATTTATACAGACGGATAGCGCCGTTCTTGCTGACCTATATCCACCCAAAATATTATGTAAATCGCTCATAGGTAACTTATGCTGAAATCAAACGTAAACGATTACCGACGCTAACGTTGCGAAATAATTGCGTCGAATAAAATAGCATCGTTTTAGTTTGCCCAAGACTGACACTGCCGCAGTCAAATTCATCAATGAGCGCATGACTAGCTGACGTCGCACCTCCCTCCCGGGGAGTTTTTTGTTGAAGCCAGTTGACATATTTCAGGCATGTAAACTGCTAAAATGTTTTGGCAGAGACTGCGACACGGGAACGAGATACGGTAAGAAGATATGGGAACGAAATACGGCAACAAGATGCGGAAACTAGGTACGAGAAAGGGATGCTGGAACGAGATACGGGAACAGGATACGGGAATGAGATACGTTAACTAGATATGGTAAGGAGATATCGGAACGGTGTACGAGATACGGGAATGAGATACGGGAGCGGGTTACGGGAGCGGGATACGGGACAGGGATACGGGAGCAGGATACGAGAGTGGCATACGGGATCGGGATACGGGAGCGGGATAAGGGAACGGGATACGGGAGCGATATACGGGAGCGGGATACGGGATCGGGATACGGGAGCGGGATACGGGAGCGGGATACGGGAGCGGGATAAGAGAACGGGATACAGGATCGGGATACGTTAACAGGATACGGGAACGGGATACGGGAACGGGATACGAGATACGGGAACGGGATATGGGAACTGGATATGGGAACAGGATACGGGAACGGGATACGGGAACGGGATACGGAAACGGGATACGGGAACGGGATACGGGAAGGGGATACGGGAACGGGATACGGGAACAGGATACGGGAACGGGATACGGGAACGCGATATGGGAACGGGATACGTGAACGGGATACGGAAACAAGAACGGGATACGGGATACCGGATACGGCAATGTGATACGGGAACGGGATACGGGATAGGGAACGAGTTACGGGAACGGGATACGGGAACGGGATACGGGAACGGGATACGGGAACGGGATACGGGAACGGGATACGGGAACGGGATACGGGAACGGGATACGGGAACTGGAACGGGATACGGGAACGGGATACGGGAACGGGATACAATATACGGGAACTGGATACGGAACGGAATACGGGAACGGGAAACAGGAAGCGGATTCGGAAACTGGATACGGGAGCGGGATAAAGGATACGGGATCGGATACGTGAATGGGATACGAGATGCGGAAACGGGAAACGAGATGCGGGATACGGGAACGGGATACGGGATACAGGAACGGGAACGGAATACGGGAACGGGATACGGTAACGTGATACGGGAACGTGTACGGGAACGTGATACGGGAACGGGATGCGGAAACGAGATACGGAAACGGGATACGGGAACGGGAACGGGAACAGGAACTGGAGAGGGAGCAGGACACGGGAAATGGTATACGGGAACGGGATACGGGATACGGGATACTGGATAGGGATACTGTAACTGGATACTGGAACAGGATACTGGAACGGGATACGGGAACGGGATACCGGAACGGGATACCGGAACGGGATACCGGAACGGGATACCGGAACGGGATACCGGAACGGGATACCGGAACGGGATACGGGAACGGGATACGGGAACGGGATACGGGAACGGGATACTGGATACGGGAATGGGGGTACGGGAACGGGATACGGGAACGGGATACGGGAACGGGATAGGGCACGTTATACGGGAACGGGATACGAGAACGGGATACGGGAACGGGATAGGGTAACATGATACGGAAACGGGATATGGAAACGGGATACGGAAACGGGATACGGAAACGGGATACGGAAACGGGATACGGAAACGGGATACGGAAACGGGATACGGGAACGGGATACGGGAACTGGAACGGGATATGGGAACGGAATACGGGAACGGGATACGGGAACGGGATGCGGGAACGGGATACGGGAACGGGATACGGGAACGGGATACGGGAACGGGATACGGGAACGGGATACGTGAACGGGATACGGGAACGGGATACGGGGACGGGATGCGGAAAGGGGATACGAGAACGGGATACGGGAACGAGATACGGGAACGGGATACGGGAACGGGATACGGGAACGGGATACGGGAACGGGATACGGGAACGGGAACGGGATATGGGAATGGGATACGGAAACGAGATACGGAAACGGGATGTGAACGGGATACGTGAACGGGACACGGGAACGGGATACAGGAACGGGGTACGGGAATGGGGTAGGGGTACGGGATACGGGAACGGGATACGGAAACAGGATACAAGAACGGGACACGGGATACGGGATACGGGAACGTGATACAGGAACGGGATACGAGAACGGGATACGGGAAGAGGATACGGGAACGGGATACGGGATACGGGATTAGGATACGGAAACGGGATACGGAAACGGGATATGGAAACGGGATACGGAAACGGGATACGGAAACTGGATACGGAAACGGGATACGGAAACGGGATACGGAAACGGGATACGGAAACGGGATACGGAAACGGGATACCGGAACAGGATACCGGAACAGGACACCGGAACAGGATACCGGAACAGGATACCGGAACAGGATACCGGAACAGGATACCGGAACAGGATACAGGAACGGGATACGGGATACGGGAATGGGATACT
The DNA here is from genome assembly GCA_036785665.1 of Chirona hameri. Taxonomy (NCBI): domain Eukaryota; kingdom Metazoa; phylum Arthropoda; class Thecostraca; order Balanomorpha; family Balanidae; genus Chirona; species Chirona hameri. Next base: position 34,006 of record JAXIVJ010000093.1, on the reverse strand, counting down.
GAAACGGGATCGGAACAGGATACCGGAACAGGATACCGGAACAGGATACCGGAACAGGATACCGGAACAGGATACCAGAACAGGATACCAGAACAGGATACCAGAACAGGATACCAGAACAGGATACCGGAACGGGATACGGGAACGGGATACGGGATACGGGAACGAGATACGGGAACGAGATACAGGTACGGGATACGGAACGGGATACAGAACGGGATACGGGAACTGGATACGGGAACGGGATACGGGAACAGGATACGGGAACAGGATACGGGAACAGGATACGGGAACAGGATACGGGAACAGGATACGGGAACAGGATACGGGAACAGGATACGGGAACAGGATACTGGAACGGGATACGGGAACGGGATACGGGAACAGGATACGGGAACGGGATGCGGGAACGGGATACGGGAAGGAAATACGGGAAGGAAATACGGGAACGGGATACGCGAACGGGATACGGGAACGGAATTCTGGAACGGGATGCAGGAACGGGATACGGGAACGGGATACGGGAACGGGATACGGGAACGGGATACGGGAACGGGATACGGGAACGGGATACGGGAACGGGATACGGGAACTGGATACGGGAACGAGATACGGGAACGGGATATGGGAACAGGAAACGGGAACGGGATACGGGAACGGGATACGGGAACGGGATACGGGAACGGGATACGGGAACGGGATACGGGGAACGGGATACGGGAACGGGATACGGGAACGGGAAAGGGATACGGGAACGGGATACGGGATACGGGAACGGGATTCGGGAACGGGATACGGGAACGGGATACGGGAACGGGATACGAGAACGGGATACGGGAACGGGATACGGGAACGGGATACAATAACGGGAACGGGCTACGGATACGGATACGAATACGGAATATGGAATACGGAATACGGAATACGGAATAATGAATACGGAATAATGAATACGGAATACTGAATACGGAATACGGGACACTGGAAACGGCTAGCATATATAAATAAGCTGGCTATATAAATTGCGCATCGCGCAATAAAGGCCATCTAGTCTCTATATGATCTCTATATTATAAATCCTAAAAGATGACCCGCCGCCGCCGCCGCCGCCGCCGCCGCCGCCGGAGTGACGCCCTAAATCGGTTCCTGTGCAGTCGTCTGATGAGTTATGAGAGTTATTTTTTTCAGGAATTTTGGGTTCCGTGATTCAACATGTCGTATTAAATTTTCAGCTTAATAAGACCAAAGGTGCGGTGTCGGCGCGTGCGCTCGTGCGCCATTCGTTTAACATGGGGAACGCGACATTCGGAAATCGCGAAAAACGGGCAAGATCCTCGCGGTTCCCCGGTCACTTGCTCGGCAACCAAGAGTCGCAGCGGTACGCGAGCAACACTATGTGATAGATAATCGATTGGCCTGGCGTATAAAATGTTGTTGAGAACAATGTGCGTGCCACGTGCAAAGTTGTGACCACTTTAATGATAAAAATTGGCCTATTCAGGATTTAAATTGGTGCTCGGAAACTGTTCAACGTAGAACGCTGATCCGGGCACCAATTTGCAGGCGCAGTGACCCTCTTCAAATTATATTTGTTACTCAAAGCTGTGAGACTAATATTTTGGCGTTCAAGTTGAAATGCAATATTTTTGGGCCATTTAATGCTTCACACCGCCGTAACACCCAAAATAAGGACAAACTTGACCGGAAAATTTACACAGACGGGTAGCGCCGTTCTTGCTGACCTATATCCACCCAAAATATTTTGCTAATCGTTCATAGGTAACTTATGCAGAAGTCAAACGTAAACGATTACCGAAGCTATGCGCCAGTCGGGCGCCGGCCGGCGGCCGGCGATAGCTCCCTCACGCAATAACGTAACGTCGGGCTCGTTGGCTTGCGTAGTCTGCCCCCGGCGATAGCTGCCGCCCGCAATAACGTAACGCCCGGCTCGCTCGTGGTAGGTGCAGATATTATCGTGAGTCATTTATAATGCGTGTATATTATGTAATACTACCACACACTGCGATCGTTTAATTTTGCCCAAGGCTGACACTGCTTCAGTCAAATTCATCCATGAGCGCATGACTAGCTGACGTCGCACCTCCTTCGCGAAGAGATTTTGTGGAAGCCGGTTGACAGATTTCAGGCATTTAAACCGCTAGAATGTTTTGGCAGAGACTGCGATGCGGCAACGAGATACGGTAATAAGATATGGAACGAAATACGGCAACAAGATACGGAAACTGGGTACGAGAAAGGGATGCTGGAACTAGATTCGGGAACAGGACACGGGAATGAGATACGGGAACTAGATATGGTAAGGAGATATCGGAACGGTGTACGAGATACGGGAATGAAATACGGGAGCGGGATACGGGAACGGGATACGGTAACTGGATACGGGATCTGATTAAAGTATCCCGGATACGCGAACGGTATACTGGATACGGGATCAGAATACAGAAACGGGATACGGGAACGGGATATAAGATGTCGGGATATACGCGATATACGGGAACTGGATACGGAACGGGAAACCCGAAGGGGTTTCGGAAACTGGATACGGGAGCGGGATAAAGGATATGGGATCGGATACGTGAAGGGGATACGAGATACGGAAACGGGAAACGAGATACGGGATACTCCAACGGGATACGGGAACGGGATACGGGATACGGGAACGGGATACGGGATACAGGAACGGGATACAGGAACGGGATACGGGAACGGGATACGGGAACGGGATACGGGAACGGGATACGAGAACGGGATACGGGAACGGGATACGGGAACGGGATACGGGAACGGGATACGGGAACGGGATACGGGAACGGGATACGGGAACGGAATACGGGAACGGGATACGGGAACGGGATACGGGAACGGGATACGGGATACGGGAACGGCATACGGGAACGGGGTATGGGAACTGGATGCGAGAACAGGATACGGGAACAGTATACGGGATACGGGCACGGGATACAGAAACGTAAACATGTTACGGGAACGGGATACGGGAACAGGATACGGAACGGGATACGGGAACGGGATACGGGAACGGGATATGGGAACGGGATACGGGAACGGGATACGAGAACGGGATACGAGAACGGGATACGGGAACTGGATACGGGAAAGGGATACGGGAACGGGATACGGGAACGGGATACGGGATACGGGAACGGGATACGGGAACGGGATACGGGAACGGGATACGGGAACGGGATACGGGATACGGGAACGGGATACGGGAACGGGATACGGGAACGGGATACGGGAACGGGATACGGGAACGGGATACGGGAACGGGATACGGGAACGGGATACGGGAACAGGATACGGGAACGGGATACGGGAACGGGATACGGGAACGGGATACGAGAACGGGATACAGTTGCATGATACGGGAACGGGATACGGGAACGGGATACGGGAACGGGATACGGGAACGGGATACGGCAACGGGATACGGCAACGGGATACGGGAACGGGATACGGGAACGGTATACGGGAATAGGATGCGGGAATAGGATACGGGAACGGGATACGGGAACGGGATGCGGGAACGGAATACGCGAACGGGATACGGGAACGGGATACGGGAACGGGATACGGGAACGGGATACGGGAACGGGATACGGGAACGGGATACGGGAACGGGATACGGGAACGGGATACGGGAACGGGATACGGGAACGGGATACGGGAACGGGATACGGGAACGAGAACGGGATACTGGAACGGGATAATGGAACGGGATACGGGAACGGGATACGGGAACGGGATACGGGAACGGGATACGGGAACGGGATACGGGAACGGGATACGGGAACGGGATAAGGGAACGGGATACGGGAACGGGATACGGGAACGGGATACGGGAACGGGATACGGGAACGGGATACGGGAACGGGATACGGGAACGGGATACGGGAACCGGATACGGGAACCGGATACGGGAACCGGATACGGGAACCGGATACGGGAACCGGATACGGGAACCGGATACGGGAAAGGGATACGGGAACAGAATACGGGAACGAGATACGGGAACGAGATACGGGAACGGGATACGGTAACGGGATACGGTAACGCGATACGGTAACGGGATACGAGAACGGGATACGGGAACGGGATACGGGAACAGGAAACGGGAACGGGAGACGGGAACGGGATACAAGAACGGGAACGGGATACGGAATACGACATACGGACTACGGAATACGGAATACGGAATACGGAATAAGGAATAAGGAATACCGAATACTGAATACGGAATACGAGATACGGGAAACGGCTAGCATATATAAATTAGCTGGCTATATAAATTGCGCATCGCGCAATAAAGGCCATCTAGTCTCTATATTATAAATCCTAAAAGATGACCCGCCGCCGCCGCCGGAGTGACGCCCTAAATCGGTTCCTGTGCAGCCGTCTGATGAGTTATGAGGGTGATTTTTTCAGCACTTTTGGGTCCCGTGATTCAACAGGTCGTATCAAGTTTTGGTGTTGATCCCACCCACGGTGCGGCGTTGGCACGTGCGCGCGTGCGCCATTCGTTTAACATGGGAAACGCGACATTGTGAAATCGCGAAAAACGGCCAAGTTTCGCGCGGTTCCCCGACCGCTTGCTCGGCAACCGAGAGTCGCAGCGATATGCGAGCAACACTATGTGATAGATAATCGATTGTCCTTGCGTATAGGATGTCGTCCAGAGCGATGCGCGTGCCACGTACAAAGTTGTGACCACTTTCATGATAAAATTGGCATATTCAGGATTTAAATTGGTGCTCGGAAACCGTTCGACGTAGAAGGCTGAACCAGGCACCATTTTGCAGGCACAGCGACCGTCTTTAAATTATATGTGTTACTCAAAGCTCTGTGACTAATATTTTGGCGTTGAAGTTGAAATGCAATATTTTTGGACCATTTAATGCTTCACACCGCCGTAACACCCAAAACGAGGACAAACTTGTCCGGCAAATTTATACAGACGGATAGCGCCGTTCTTGCTGACCTATATCCACCCAAAATATTATGTAAATCGCTCATAGGTAACTTATGCTGAAATCAAACGTAAACGATTACCGACGCTAACGTTGCGAAATAATTGCGTCGAATAAAATAGCATCGTTTTAGTTTGCCCAAGACTGACACTGCCGCAGTCAAATTCATCAATGAGCGCATGACTAGCTGACGTCGCACCTCCCTCCCGGGGAGTTTTTTGTTGAAGCCAGTTGACATATTTCAGGCATGTAAACTGCTAAAATGTTTTGGCAGAGACTGCGACACGGGAACGAGATACGGTAAGAAGATATGGGAACGAAATACGGCAACAAGATGCGGAAACTAGGTACGAGAAAGGGATGCTGGAACGAGATACGGGAACAGGATACGGGAATGAGATACGTTAACTAGATATGGTAAGGAGATATCGGAACGGTGTACGAGATACGGGAATGAGATACGGGAGCGGGTTACGGGAGCGGGATACGGGACAGGGATACGGGAGCAGGATACGAGAGTGGCATACGGGATCGGGATACGGGAGCGGGATAAGGGAACGGGATACGGGAGCGATATACGGGAGCGGGATACGGGATCGGGATACGGGAGCGGGATACGGGAGCGGGATACGGGAGCGGGATAAGAGAACGGGATACAGGATCGGGATACGTTAACAGGATACGGGAACGGGATACGGGAACGGGATACGAGATACGGGAACGGGATATGGGAACTGGATATGGGAACAGGATACGGGAACGGGATACGGGAACGGGATACGGAAACGGGATACGGGAACGGGATACGGGAAGGGGATACGGGAACGGGATACGGGAACAGGATACGGGAACGGGATACGGGAACGCGATATGGGAACGGGATACGTGAACGGGATACGGAAACAAGAACGGGATACGGGATACCGGATACGGCAATGTGATACGGGAACGGGATACGGGATAGGGAACGAGTTACGGGAACGGGATACGGGAACGGGATACGGGAACGGGATACGGGAACGGGATACGGGAACGGGATACGGGAACGGGATACGGGAACTGGAACGGGATACGGGAACGGGATACGGGAACGGGATACAATATACGGGAACTGGATACGGAACGGAATACGGGAACGGGAAACAGGAAGCGGATTCGGAAACTGGATACGGGAGCGGGATAAAGGATACGGGATCGGATACGTGAATGGGATACGAGATGCGGAAACGGGAAACGAGATGCGGGATACGGGAACGGGATACGGGATACAGGAACGGGAACGGAATACGGGAACGGGATACGGTAACGTGATACGGGAACGTGTACGGGAACGTGATACGGGAACGGGATGCGGAAACGAGATACGGAAACGGGATACGGGAACGGGAACGGGAACAGGAACTGGAGAGGGAGCAGGACACGGGAAATGGTATACGGGAACGGGATACGGGATACGGGATACTGGATAGGGATACTGTAACTGGATACTGGAACAGGATACTGGAACGGGATACGGGAACGGGATACCGGAACGGGATACCGGAACGGGATACCGGAACGGGATACCGGAACGGGATACCGGAACGGGATACCGGAACGGGATACGGGAACGGGATACGGGAACGGGATACGGGAACGGGATACTGGATACGGGAATGGGGGTACGGGAACGGGATACGGGAACGGGATACGGGAACGGGATAGGGCACGTTATACGGGAACGGGATACGAGAACGGGATACGGGAACGGGATAGGGTAACATGATACGGAAACGGGATATGGAAACGGGATACGGAAACGGGATACGGAAACGGGATACGGAAACGGGATACGGAAACGGGATACGGAAACGGGATACGGGAACGGGATACGGGAACTGGAACGGGATATGGGAACGGAATACGGGAACGGGATACGGGAACGGGATGCGGGAACGGGATACGGGAACGGGATACGGGAACGGGATACGGGAACGGGATACGGGAACGGGATACGTGAACGGGATACGGGAACGGGATACGGGGACGGGATGCGGAAAGGGGATACGAGAACGGGATACGGGAACGAGATACGGGAACGGGATACGGGAACGGGATACGGGAACGGGATACGGGAACGGGATACGGGAACGGGAACGGGATATGGGAATGGGATACGGAAACGAGATACGGAAACGGGATACGTGAACGGGATACGTGAACGGGACACGGGAACGGGATACAGGAACGGGGTACGGGAATGGGGTAGGGGTACGGGATACGGGAACGGGATACGGAAACAGGATACAAGAACGGGACACGGGATACGGGATACGGGAACGTGATACAGGAACGGGATACGAGAACGGGATACGGGAAGAGGATACGGGAACGGGATACGGGATACGGGATTAGGATACGGAAACGGGATACGGAAACGGGATATGGAAACGGGATACGGAAACGGGATACGGAAACTGGATACGGAAACGGGATACGGAAACGGGATACGGAAACGGGATACGGAAACGGGATACGGAAACGGGATACCGGAACAGGATACCGGAACAGGACACCGGAACAGGATACCGGAACAGGATACCGGAACAGGATACCGGAACAGGATACCGGAACAGGATACAGGAACGGGATACGGGATACGGGAATGGGATACTGAAACGGGATCGGAACAGGATACCGGAACAGGATACCGGAACAGGATACCGGAACAGGATACCGGAACAGGATACCAGAACAGGATACCAGAACAGGATACCAGAACAGGATACCAGAACAGGATACCGGAACGGGATACGGGAACGGGATACGGGATACGGGAACGAGATACGGGAACGAGATACAGGTACGGGATACGGAACGGGATACAGAACGGGATACGGGAACTGGATACGGGAACGGGATACGGGAACAGGATACGGGAACAGGATACGGGAACAGGATACGGGAACAGGATACGGGAACAGGATACGGGAACAGGATACGGGAACAGGATACGGGAACAGGATACTGGAACGGGATACGGGAACGGGATACGGGAACAGGATACGGGAACGGGATGCGGGAACGGGATACGGGAAGGAAATACGGGAAGGAAATACGGGAACGGGATACGCGAACGGGATACGGGAACGGAATTCTGGAACGGGATGCAGGAACGGGATACGGGAACGGGATACGGGAACGGGATACGGGAACGGGATACGGGAACGGGATACGGGAACGGGATACGGGAACGGGATACGGGAACTGGATACGGGAACGAGATACGGGAACGGGATATGGGAACAGGAAACGGGAACGGGATACGGGAACGGGATACGGGAACGGGATACGGGAACGGGATACGGGAACGGGATACGGGGAACGGGATACGGGAACGGGATACGGGAACGGGAAAGGGATACGGGAACGGGATACGGGATACGGGAACGGGATTCGGGAACGGGATACGGGAACGGGATACGGGAACGGGATACGAGAACGGGATACGGGAACGGGATACGGGAACGGGATACAATAACGGGAACGGGCTACGGATACGGATACGAATACGGAATATGGAATACGGAATACGGAATACGGAATAATGAATACGGAATAATGAATACGGAATACTGAATACGGAATACGGGACACTGGAAACGGCTAGCATATATAAATAAGCTGGCTATATAAATTGCGCATCGCGCAATAAAGGCCATCTAGTCTCTATATGATCTCTATATTATAAATCCTAAAAGATGACCCGCCGCCGCCGCCGCCGCCGCCGCCGCCGCCGGAGTGACGCCCTAAATCGGTTCCTGTGCAGTCGTCTGATGAGTTATGAGAGTTATTTTTTTCAGGAATTTTGGGTTCCGTGATTCAACATGTCGTATTAAATTTTCAGCTTAATAAGACCAAAGGTGCGGTGTCGGCGCGTGCGCTCGTGCGCCATTCGTTTAACATGGGGAACGCGACATTCGGAAATCGCGAAAAACGGGCAAGATCCTCGCGGTTCCCCGGTCACTTGCTCGGCAACCAAGAGTCGCAGCGGTACGCGAGCAACACTATGTGATAGATAATCGATTGGCCTGGCGTATAAAATGTTGTTGAGAACAATGTGCGTGCCACGTGCAAAGTTGTGACCACTTTAATGATAAAAATTGGCCTATTCAGGATTTAAATTGGTGCTCGGAAACTGTTCAACGTAGAACGCTGATCCGGGCACCAATTTGCAGGCGCAGTGACCCTCTTCAAATTATATTTGTTACTCAAAGCTGTGAGACTAATATTTTGGCGTTCAAGTTGAAATGCAATATTTTTGGGCCATTTAATGCTTCACACCGCCGTAACACCCAAAATAAGGACAAACTTGACCGGAAAATTTACACAGACGGGTAGCGCCGTTCTTGCTGACCTATATCCACCCAAAATATTTTGCTAATCGTTCATAGGTAACTTATGCAGAAGTCAAACGTAAACGATTACCGAAGCTATGCGCCAGTCGGGCGCCGGCCGGCGGCCGGCGATAGCTCCCTCACGCAATAACGTAACGTCGGGCTCGTTGGCTTGCGTAGTCTGCCCCCGGCGATAGCTGCCGCCCGCAATAACGTAACGCCCGGCTCGCTCGTGGTAGGTGCAGATATTATCGTGAGTCATTTATAATGCGTGTATATTATGTAATACTACCACACACTGCGATCGTTTAATTTTGCCCAAGGCTGACACTGCTTCAGTCAAATTCATCCATGAGCGCATGACTAGCTGACGTCGCACCTCCTTCGCGAAGAGATTTTGTGGAAGCCGGTTGACAGATTTCAGGCATTTAAACCGCTAGAATGTTTTGGCAGAGACTGCGATGCGGCAACGAGATACGGTAATAAGATATGGAACGAAATACGGCAACAAGATACGGAAACTGGGTACGAGAAAGGGATGCTGGAACTAGATTCGGGAACAGGACACGGGAATGAGATACGGGAACTAGATATGGTAAGGAGATATCGGAACGGTGTACGAGATACGGGAATGAAATACGGGAGCGGGATACGGGAACGGGATACGGTAACTGGATACGGGATCTGATTAAAGTATCCCGGATACGCGAACGGTATACTGGATACGGGATCAGAATACAGAAACGGGATACGGGAACGGGATATAAGATGTCGGGATATACGCGATATACGGGAACTGGATACGGAACGGGAAACCGGAAGGGGTTTCGGAAACTGGATACGGGAGCGGGATAAAGGATATGGGATCGGATACGTGAAGGGGATACGAGATACGGAAACGGGAAACGAGATACGGGATACTCCAACGGGATACGGGAACGGGATACGGGATACGGGAACGGGATACGGGATACAGGAACGGGATACAGGAACGGGATACGGGAACGGGATACGGGAACGGGATACGGGAACGGGATACGAGAACGGGATACGGGAACGGGATACGGGAACGGGATACGGGAACGGGATACGGGAACGGGATACGGGAACGGGATACGGGAACGGAATACGGGAACGGGATACGGGAACGGGATACGGGAACGGGATACGGGATACGGGAACGGCATACGGGAACGGGGTATGGGAACTGGATGCGAGAACAGGATACGGGAACAGTATACGGGATACGGGCACGGGATACAGAAACGGAAACATGTTACGGGAACGGGATACGGGAACAGGATACGGAACGGGATACGGGAACGGGATACGGGAACGGGATATGGGAACGGGATACGGGAACGGGATACGAGAACGGGATACGAGAACGGGATACGGGAACTGGATACGGGAAAGGGATACGGGAACGGGATACGGGAACGGGATACGGGATACGGGAACGGGATACGGGAACGGGATACGGGAACGGGATACGGGAACGGGATACGGGATACGGGAACGGGATACGGGAACGGGATACGGGAACGGGATACGGGAACGGGATACGGGAACGGGATACGGGAACGGGATACGGGAACGGGATACGGGAACAGGATACGGGAACGGGATACGGGAACGGGATACGGGAACGGGATACGAGAACGGGATACAGTTGCATGATACGGGAACGGGATACGGGAACGGGATACGGGAACGGGATACGGGAACGGGATACGGCAACGGGATACGGCAACGGGATACGGGAACGGGATACGGGAACGGTATACGGGAATAGGATGCGGGAATAGGATACGGGAACGGGATACGGGAACGGGATGCGGGAACGGAATACGCGAACGGGATACGGGAACGGGATACGGGAACGGGATACGGGAACGGGATACGGGAACGGGATACGGGAACGGGATACGGGAACGGGATACGGGAACGGGATACGGGAACGGGATACGGGAACGGGATACGGGAACGAGAACGGGATACTGGAACGGGATAATGGAACGGGATACGGGAACGGGATACGGGAACGGGATACGGGAACGGGATACGGGAACGGGATACGGGAACGGGATACGGGAACGGGATAAGGGAACGGGATACGGGAACGGGATACGGGAACGGGATACGGGAACGGGATACGGGAACGGGATACGGGAACGGGATACGGGAACCGGATACGGGAACCGGATACGGGAACCGGATACGGGAACCGGATACGGGAACCGGATACGGGAAAGGGATACGGGAACAGAATACGGGAACGAGATACGGGAACGAGATACGGGAACGGGATACGGTAACGGGATACGGTAACGCGATACGGTAACGGGATACGAGAACGGGATACGGGAACGGGATACGGGAACAGGAAACGGGAACGGGAGACGGGAACGGGATACAAGAACGGGAACGGGATACGGAATACGACATACGGACTACGGAATACGGAATACGGAATACGGAATAAGGAATAAGGAATACCGAATACTGAATACGGAATACGAGATACGGGAAACGGCTAGCATATATAAATTAGCTGGCTATATAAATTGCGCATCGCGCAATAAAGGCCATCTAGTCTCTATATTATAAATCCTAAAAGATGACCCGCCGCCGCCGCCGGAGTGACGCCCTAAATCGGTTCCTGTGCAGCCGTCTGATGAGTTATGAGGGTGATTTTTTCAGCACTTTTGGGTCCCGTGATTCAACAGGTCGTATCAAGTTTTGGTGTTGATCCCACCCACGGTGCGGCGTTGGCACGTGCGCGCGTGCGCCATTCGTTTAACATGGGAAACGCGACATTGTGAAATCGCGAAAAACGGCCAAGTTTCGCGCGGTTCCCCGACCGCTTGCTCGGCAACCGAGAGTCGCAGCGATATGCGAGCAACACTATGTGATAGATAATCGATTGTCCTTGCGTATAGGATGTCGTCCAGAGCGATGCGCGTGCCACGTACAAAGTTGTGACCACTTTCATGATAAAATTGGCATATTCAGGATTTAAATTGGTGCTCGGAAACCGTTCGACGTAGAAGGCTGAACCAGGCACCATTTTGCAGGCACAGCGACCGTCTTTAAATTATATGTGTTACTCAAAGCTCTGTGACTAATATTTTGGCGTTGAAGTTGAAATGCAATATTTTTGGACCATTTAATGCTTCACACCGCCGTAACACCCAAAACGAGGACAAACTTGTCCGGCAAATTTATACAGACGGATAGCGCCGTTCTTGCTGACCTATATCCACCCAAAATATTATGTAAATCGCTCATAGGTGACTTATGCTGAAATCAAACGTAAACGATTACCGACGCTAACGTTGCGAAATAATTGCGTCGAATAAAATAGCATCGTTTTAGTTTGCCCAAGACTGACACTGCCGCAGTCAAATTCATCAATGAGCGCATGACTAGCTGACGTCGCACCTCCCTCCCGGGGAGTTTTTTGTTGAAGCCAGTTGACATATTTCAGGCATGTAAACTGCTAAAATGTTTTGGCAGAGACTGCGACACGGGAACGAGATACGGTAAGAAGATATGGGAACGAAATACGGCAACAAGATGCGGAAACTAGGTACGAGAAAGGGATGCTGGAACGAGATACGGGAACAGGATACGGGAATGAGATACGTTAACTAGATATGGTAAGGAGATATCGGAACGGTGTACGAGATACGGGAATGAGATACGGGAGCGGGTTACGGGAGCGGGATACGGGACAGGGATACGGGAGCAGGATACGAGAGTGGCATACGGGATCGGGATACGGGAGCGGGATAAGGGAACGGGATACGGGAGCGATATACGGGAGCGGGATACGGGATCGGGATACGGGAGCGGGATACGGGAGCGGGATACGGGAGCGGGATAAGAGAACGGGATACAGGATCGGGATACGTTAACAGGATACGGGAACGGGATACGGGAACGGGATACGAGATACGGGAACGGGATATGCGAACTGGATATGGGAACAGGATACGGGAACGGGATACGGGAACGGGATACGGAAACGGGATACGGGAACGGGATACGGGAAGGGGATACGGGAACGGGATACGGGAACAGGATACGGGAACGGGATACGGGAACGCGATATGGGAACGGGATACGTGAACGGGATACGGAAACAAGAACGGGATACGGGATACCGGATACGGCAATGTGATACGGGAACGGGATACGGGATAGGGAACGAGTTACGGGAACGGGATACGGGAACGGGATACGGGAACGGGATACGGGAACGGGATACGGGAACGGGATACGGGAACGGGAAACGGGAACTGGAACGGGATACGGGAACGGGATACGGGAACGGGATACAATATACGGGAACTGGATACGGAACGGAATACGGGAACGGGAAACAGGAAGCGGATTCGGAAACTGGATACGGGAGCGGGATAAAGGATACGGGATCGGATACGTGAATGGGATACGAGATACGGAAACGGGAAACGAGATGCGGGATACGGGAACGGGATACGGGATACAGGAACGGGAACGGAATACGGGAACGGGATACGGTAACGTGATACGGGAACGTGTACGGGAACGTGATACGGGAACGGGATGCGGAAACGAGATACGGAAACGGGATACGGGAACGGGAACGGGAACAGGAACTGGAGAGGGAGCAGGACACGGGAAATGGTATACGGGAACGGGATACGGGATACGGGATACTGGATAGGGATACTGTAACTGGATACTGGAACAGGATACTGGAACGGGATACGGGAACGGGATACCGGAACGGGATACCGGAACGGGATACCGGAACGGGATACCGGAACGGGATACCGGAACGGGATACCGGAACGGGATACGGGAACGGGATACGGGAACGGGATACGGGAACGGGATACTGGATACGGGAATGGGGGTACGGGAACGGGATACGGGAACGGGATACGGGAACGGGATAGGGCACGTTATACGGGAACGGGATACGAGAACGGGATACGGGAACGGGATAGGGTAACATGATACGGAAACGGGATATGGAAACGGGATACGGAAACGGGATACGGAAACGGGATACGGAAACGGGATACGGAAACGGGATACGGAAACGGGATACGGGAACGGGATACGGGAACTGGAACGGGATATGGGAACGGAATACGGGAACGGGATACGGGAACGGGATGCGGGAACGGGATACGGGAACGGGATACGGGAACGGGATACGGGAACGGGATACGGGAACGGGATACGTGAACGGGATACGGGAACGGGATACGGGGACGGGATGCGGAAAGGGGATACGAGAACGGGATACGGGAACGAGATACGGGAACGGGATACGGGAACGGGATACGGGAACGGGATACGGGAACGGGATACGGGAACGGGAACGGGATACGGGAATGGGATACGGAAACGAGATACGGAAACGGGATGTGAACGGGATACGTGAACGGGACACGGGAACGGGATACAGGAACGGGGTACGGGAATGGGGTACGGGTACGGGATACGGGAACGGGATACGGAAACAGGATACAAGAACGGGACACGGGATACGGGATACGGGAACGTGATACAGGAACGGGATACGAGAACGGGATACGGGAAGAGGATACGGGAACGGGATACGGGATACGGGATTAGGATACGGAAACGGGATACGGAAACGGGATATGGAAACGGGATACGGAAACGGGATACGGAAACTGGATACGGAAACGGGATACGGAAACGGGATACGGAAACGGGATACGGAAACGGGATACGGAAACGGGATACCGGAACAGGATACCGGAACAGGACACCGGAACAGGATACCGGAACAGGATACCGGAACAGGATACCGGAACAGGATACCGGAACAGGATACAGGAACGGGATACGGGATACGGGAATGGGATACTGAAACGGGATCGGAACAGGATACCGGAACAGGATACCGGAACAGGATACCGGAACAGGATACCGGAACAGGATACCAGAACAGGATACCAGAACAGGATACCAGAACAGGATACCAGAACAGGATACCGGAACGGGATACGGGAACGGGATACGGGATACGGGAACGAGATACGGGAACGAGACACAGGTACGGGATACGGAACGGGATACAGAACGGGATACGGGAACTGGATACGGGAACGGGATACGGGAACAGGATACGGGAACAGGATACGGGAACAGGATACGGGAACAGGATACGGGAACAGGATACGGGAACAGGATACGGGAACAGGATACGGGAACAGGATACTGGAACGGGATACGGGAACGGGATACGGGAACAGGATACGGGAACGGGATGCGGGAACGGGATACGGGAAGGAAATACGGGAAGGAAATACGGGAACGGGATACGCGAACGGGATACGGGAACGGAATTCTGGAACGGGATGCAGGAACGGGATACGGGAACGGGATACGGGAACGGGATACGGGAACGGGATACGGGAACGGGATACGGGATACGGGAACGGGATGCGGGAACGGGATACGGGAACGGGATACGGGAACGGGATACGGGAACGGGATACGGGAACGGGATACGGGATACAGGAACGGGATACGGGAACGGGATACGGGAACGGGATACGGGAACGAGATACGGGAACGAGATACGGGAACGGGATACGGGAACGGGATACAGGCACGGGATACAGGAACGGGGAAACGGGATACGGTAACGGGATACGGGAACGGGATACGTGAACGGGATACGGGATACGGGAACGGGATACGAGAACGGGATACGGGAACGGGATACGGGAACGGGATACGGGAACGGGATACGGGAACGGGATACGGGAACGGGATACTGGAACGTGATGCGGGAACGGGATACGGCAACGGGATACTGGAACGAGATACGGGAACAAGATACGGGATACGGGAACGGGATACGTAATACGTAATACGTAATACAGAATACGGAATACGGAATACGAAATACGGAATACGAGATACGGAATACGGAATACGGAATACGGAATACGGAATAATGAATACGGAATACTGAATACGGAATACGAGACACTGGAAACGGCTAGCATATATAAATAAGCTGGCTATATAAATTGCGCATCGCGCAATACAGGCCCTCTAGTAAATCCTAAAAGATGACCCGCCGCCGCCGCCGCCGCCGGAGTGACGCCCTAAATCGCTTCCTGTGCAGTCGTCTGATGAGTTATGAGGAGGATTTTTCAGGACTTTTGGGTCCCGTGATTCAACAGCTCGCATCAAGTTTTGGTGTTGATCCGACCGACGGTGCGGCGTCGGCACGTGCGCGCGTGCGCCATTCGTTTAACATGGGAAACGCAACATTGTGAAATCGCGAAAATCGGGCAAGTTTCGCCCGGTTCCCCGGCCGCTTGCTCGGCAACCGAGAATCGCAGCGATATGCGAGCAACACTATGTGATAGATAATCGATTGGCCTTGCGTATAGGATGTCGTCCAGAGCGATGCGCGTGCCACGTGCAAAGTTGTGACCACTTGCATGATAAAATTGGCATATTCAGGATTAAAATTGTGCTCGGAAACCGTTCGACGTAGAAGGCTGAACCGGGCACCATTTTGCAGGCGCAGCGACCGTCTTCAAATTAGATGTGTTACTCAAAGCTGTGTGACTAATATTTTGGAGTTGAAGTTGAAATGCAATATTTTTGGACAATGCAATCCTTCACACCGCCGTAACACCCAAAACGAGGACAAACTTGACCGGCAAATTTACACAGACGGATAGCATTGTTCTTGCTGACCTATATCCACACAAAATATTCTGTAAATCGCTGATAGGGAACTTATGCTGAAGTCAAACGTAAACGATTACCGACGCTAACGTTGCGAAATAATTGCGTCGAATAAAATAGCGTCGTTTAAGTTTGCCCAAGACTGACACTGCCGCAGTCAAATTCATCAATGAGCGCATGACTAGCAGACGTCGCACCTCCCTCCCGGGGAGATTTTGTTGAAGCCGGTTGACATATGTCAGGCATGTAAACCGCTAAAATGTTTTGGCAGAGACTGCGACACGGCAACGAGATACGGTAAGAAGATATCGGAACGAAATACGGCAACAAGATACGGAAACTGGGTACGGAAAGGGATGCTGGAACGAGATACGAGAACACGATACGGGAATGAGATACGGTAACTAGATATGGTAAGGAGATATCGGAACGGTGTACTAGATACGGGAATAAGATACGGGAGCGGGATACGGGAACGGGCCACGGGAACGGGCCACGGGAACGGGCTACGGGAACGGGCTACGGGAACGGGATACGGGAACGGGATACGGGAACGGGATACGGGAACGGGATACGGGAACGGGATACGGGAACGGGATACGGGAACGGGATACGGGAACGGGATACGGGAACGGGATACGGGAACGGGATACGGGAAAGGGATATTGGAACGGGATACGGGAACGGGATACGGGAACGTGATACGGGAACGTGATACGGGAACGTGATACGGCAATGGGATACGGAAACAAGATACGGAAACGGGATACGAGAACGGGGACTGGAGTGGGAGCGCGATACGGGATACTGGAACGGGATACGGCAACGGGATACAGGAATGGGATACGGCAACGGGTACGGGAATGGGAAACGGGAATGGGATACGAGAATGGGATACGGGAATGGGATACAGGAATGGGATACGGGAATGGGATACGGGAATGGGATACGGGAATGGGATACGGGAATGGGATACGGGAACATGATATGGGATACGGGAATGGGATACGGGAACGGGATACGGGAACAGAATACGGGAATGGAATACGGGAACGGAATACGGGAACGGAATACGGGAACCGAATACGGGAACAGAATACGGGAACTGGATACGAGAACGAGATAGGGAAACGGGATACGGGAACGGGATGCGGGAACGGGATAGGGTAAAGGGATACGGAAACGGGATACGGGAACGGGATACGGGAACGGGATACGGGAACGGGATACGGGAACGGGATACGGGAACGGAATACGGGAAAGGGATACGGGAACGGGATATGGGAACGGGATACGGGAACTGGATACGGGAACGGGATACGGGATACGGGAATGGGGTACGGAACGGTATACGGGAACGCGATACGGGAACAGGATACGGGAACAGGATATGGAACGGGATACGGGAACGGGATACGGGAACGGGATATGGGAACGGGATACGGGAACGGGATACGGGAAAGGGATACGGGAACGGGGTACGGGAACGGGATACGGGATACGGGATACGGGAACGGGATATGGGAACGGGATACGGGAACATGATACGGGAACGGGATACGGGAACAGGATACGGGAACGGAATACGGGAACGGGATGCGGAAACGGGATACGGGAACGGGAACGGGATACGGGAAACGGGAAAGGGATACGGGAACGGGATACGGGAACGGGATACGGGAACGGGATACGGGAACGGGATACGGGAACGGGATACGGGAACGGGATACGGGAATGGGATACGGGATACGGGATTCGGGAACGGGATACGGGAACGGGATACGGGAACGGGATACGGGAACGGGATACGGGAACGGGATACGGGAACAGGATATGGGAACGGGATACAGGAACGGGATACGAGAACGGGATACAGTTGCATGATACGGGAACGGGATGCGGGAACAGGATACGGGAACGGGATACGGGATACGGGAACGGGATACGGGATACGGTATACGGAAATAGGATACGGGAACGGGATACGGGAACGGGATACGGGAACGGGATACGCGAACGGGATACGGGAACGGGCTACGGGAACGGGATACGGGAACGAGAACGGGATACTGGAACGGGATAATGGAACGGGATACGGGAACTGGATACGGGAACGGGATACGGGAACGGGATACGGGAACGGGATACGGGAACGGGATACGGGAACGGGATACGGGAACGGGATACGGGAACCGGATACGAGAACGGGATACGGGAACAGGACACGGGAACAGGATACGGGAACGAGATACGGGAACGGGATACGGTAACGGGATACGGTAACGGGATACGGTAACGGGATACGGTAACGTGATACGGTAACGGGATACGGGAACGGGATACGGGAACGGGATACGGGAACGGGATACGGGAACAGGATACGGGAACTGGAGACGGGAACGGGATACAAGAACGGTAACGGGATACGGAATACGACATACGGACTACGGAATACGGAATACGGAATACGGAATAAGGAATAAGGAATACCGAATACTGAATACGGAATACGAGATACGGGAAACGGCTAGCATATATAAATTAGCTGGCTATATAAATTGCGCATCGCGCAATAAAGGCCATCTAGTCTCTATATTATCCCTATATTATAAATCATAAAAGATGACCCGCCGCCGCCGCCGCCGCCGCCGCCGGAGTGACGCCCTAAATCGGTTCCTGTGCAGCCGTCTGATGAGTTATGAGGGTGATTTTTTCAGGACTTTTGGCTCCTGTGATTCAACAGGTCGTATCAAGTTTTGGTGACGATCTGACAGACGGTGCGGTGTCGGCGCGTGCGCGCGTGCGTCATTCGTTTAACATGGGAAACGCGACATTGTGAAATCGCGAAAAATGGGCAGGTTTCGCCCGGTTCCCCGGCCGCTTGCTCGGCAACCGAGAATCGCAGCGATATGCTAGCAACACTATGTGATAGATAATCGATTGGCCTTGCTTATAGGATGCCGTCCAGAGCGATGCGCGTGCCACGTGCAAAGTTGTGACCACTTTCATGAAAAAATTGGCATATTCAGGATTAAAATTGGTGCTCGGAAACCGTTCGACGTAGAAGGCTGAACCGGGCACCATTTTGCAGGCGCAGCGACCGTCTTCAAATTATATGTGTTACTCAAAGCTGTGTGACTAATATTTTGGAGTTGAAGTTGAAATGCACTATTTTCGGACCAATTAATGCTTCACACCGCCGTAACACCCAAAACGAGGACAAACTTGCCCGGCAAATTTACACAGACGGATAGCGCCGTTCTTGCTGATCTATATCCACCCAAAATATTATGTAAATTGCTCATAGGTAACTTATGCTGAAGTCAAACGTAAACGATTACCGACGCTAACGTTGCGAAAAATTGCGTCGAATAAAATATCATCGGTTAAGTTTTCCCAACACTGACACTGCCGCAGTCAAATTCATCAATGAGCGCATGACTAGCAGACATCGCACCTCCCGCCCGGGGAGATTTTGTTGAAGCCGGTTGACATATTTCAGGCATGTAAACCGCTAAAATGTTTTGGCAGAGACTGCGACACGGGAACGAGATACGGTAAGAAGATATGGGAACGAAATACGGCAACAAGATACGGAAACTGGGTGCGAGAAAGGGATGCTGGAACGAGATACGGGAACAGGATACGGGAATAAGATGCGGTAACTAGATATGGTAAAGAGATATCGGAACGGTGTACTAGATACGGGAATAAGATACGGGAGCGGGATACGGGAGCGGGATACGGGAGCGGGATACGGGAACGGGATACGGAAACGTGATACAGGAACGTGATACGGGAATGGAATACAGAAACAAGATACGGCAACGGGATACGGAAACGAGGACTGGAGTGGGAGCGCGATGCGGGATATTGGAACGGGATACGGCAACGGGATACGGGAATGGGATACGGGAATAGGATACGGGAATGGGATACGGGAACAGGATATGGGATACGGGAACGGAATACGGGAACGGGATACGGGAACGGGATACGGGAACGGGATACGGGAACGGGGTACGGGAAGGGGATACTGGAACGGGATACGGGAACGATATACGGGAACGGGATACAGGAACGCGATACGGGAGCGTCATACAGGAACGTGATACGGGAATGGGATACGGAAACAAGATACGGAAACGGGATACGGGAACGGGGACTGGAGTGGGAAGGCGATACGGGATACTGGAACGGGATACGGCAACGGGATACGGGAATGGGATACGGGAATGGGATAAGTGAATGGGATACGGGAATGGTATACGGGAATGGGATACGTGAATGTTATAGATATAGATATTGAATAGATAATCGATTGGCCTTGCGTATAGGATGTCGTCCAGAGCGATGCGCGTGCCACGTGCAAAGTTGTGACCACTTTCATGATAAAATTTGCATATTCAGGATTTAAATTGGTGCTCGGAAACCGTTCGACGTAGAAGGCTGAACCGGGCACCATTTTGCAGGCGCAGCGACCGTCTTCAAATTATATGTGTTCCTCCAAGCTGTGTGACTAATATTGTGGCGTTGAAGTTGAAATACAATATTTTTCGACCATGTAATGCTTCACACCGCTGTAACACCCAAAACGAGGACAAACTTGACCGGAAAATTTATACAGACGGATAGCGCCGTTCTTGCTGACCTATATCCACCCAAAATATTATGTAAATCGCTCATAGGTAACTTATGCTGAAGTCAAACGTAAACGATTACCGACGCTAACGTTGCGAAATAATTGCGTCGAATAAAATAGCATCGTTTAAGTTTGCCCAAGACTGACACTGCTGCAGTCAAATTCATCAATGAGCGCATGACTAGCTGACGTCGCACCTCCCTCCCGGGAAGATTTTGCTGAAGCCGGTTGACATATTTCAGGCATGTAAACCGCTAAAATGTTTTAGCAGAGACTGCGACACGGGAACGAGATACGGTAAGAAGATATGGGAACGAAATACGGCAACAAGATACGGAAACTGGGTACGAGAAAGGGATGCTGGAACGAGATACGGGAACAGGATACAGGAATGAGATACGGGAACTAGATATGGTAAGGGGATATCGGAACGGTATACAAGAAACGGGAATGAGATACGGGAGCGGGATACGGGAGCGGCATAAGTGAACGGGATACGGGAACGGGATACGTGAACGGGATACGTGAACGGGATACGTGAACGGGATACGGGAACGTGATACGGGAATGGGATACGGAAACAAGATACAGAAACGGGATACGGGAACGGGGACTGGAGTGGGAACGCAATACGGGATACTGGAACGGGATACGGCAACGGGATACGGGAATGGGATACGAGAATGGGATACGGGAATGGGATACGGGAATGGGATACGGGAATGGGATACGGGAATGGGATACGGGAATGGGATACGGGAATGGGATACGGGAATGGGATACGGGAATGGGATACGGGAATGGGATACGTGAATGTGATACGGGAATGGGATACGGGAATGGGATACGGGAATGGGATACGGGAATGGGATACGGGAATGAGATACGGGAATGGGATACGGGAATGGGATACGGGAATGGGATACGGAATGGGATACGGGAATGGGATACGGGAATGGGATACGGGAATGGGATACGGGAATGGGATACGGGAATGAGATACGGGAATGGGATACGGGAATGGGATACGGGAATGGGATACGGGAATGAGATACGGGAATGGGATACGGGAATGGGATACGGGAATGGGATACGGGAATGGGATACGGGAATGGGATACGGGAATGG
This sequence comes from Chirona hameri, assembly GCA_036785665.1. NCBI lineage: Eukaryota > Metazoa > Arthropoda > Thecostraca > Balanomorpha > Balanidae > Chirona > Chirona hameri. Next base: position 11,111 of record JAXIVJ010000093.1, on the reverse strand, counting down.
GATACGGGAACGGGATACGGGATAAGGGAACGGGATACGGGAACGGCATACGGGATACAGGAACGGGAGACGTGAACGGGATACGGGAACGGGATACGGGAACGGGATACGGGAACGAGATACGGGAACGGGATACGGGAACGGGATACGGGAACGGGATACGAGAACAGGATACGGGAACGGGATACGGGATACGGGATACGGGATACGGGATACGGGATACGGGATACGGGATACGGGATACGGGACACGAGAACTGGATACGGGAACGGGATACGGGAACAGGATACGGGAACGGGATACGAGAACGGGATACGGGAGCGGGAGACGGGATACGGAAACGGCATACGGGAAATGGATACAGAATACGGGATACGGGAACGGGATACGGGAACGGAATACGGGAACGGGATACGGGAACGGGATACGGGAACGAGAACGGGATACTGGAACGGGATAATGGAACGTGATACGGGAACGGGATACGGGAACGGGATACGGGAACGGGATACGGGAACGGGATACGGGAACGGGATACGGGAACGGGATACGGGAACGGGATACGTGAACGGGATACGTGAACGGGATACGAGAACGGGATACGGGAACGGGATACGGGAACGGGAGACGTAATACGGAATACGGAATACGGAATACGGAATATGAGGTACGAGATACGGAATACAGAATACGGAATACGGAATACGGAATACGGAATACGGAATACGGAATACGGAATACGGAATACGGAATACGGAATAGTGAAAACGGAATACGGAATACGGAATACGGGACACTGGAAACGGCTAGCATATATAAATAAGCTGGCTATATAAATTGCGCATCGCGCAATAAAGGCCATCTAGCCGATTGCTCGGCAACCGAAAGTCCCAGCGATATGCGAGCAACACTATGTGATAGATAATCGATTGGCCTTGCGTATAGGATGTCGTCCAGAGCGATGCGCGTGCCACAGGCAAAGTTGTGCCCACTTTCATGATAAAATTGGCATATTCAGGATTTAAATTGGTGCTCGGAAACCGTTCGACGTAGAAGGCTGAACCGGGCACCATTTTGCAGGCGCAGCGACCGTCTTCAAATTATATGTGTTACTCAAAGCTGTGTGACTAATATTTTGGAGTGGGATTTGAAATGCAATATTTTTGGACAATTTAATCCTTCACACCGCCGTAACCCCCAAAACGAGGACAAACTTGTCCGGCAAATTTACACCGACGGATAGCGCCGTTCTTGCTGACCTATATCCACCCAAAATATTATGTAAATCGCTCATAGGTAACTTATGCTGAAGTCAAACGTAAACGATTACCGACGCTAACGTTGCGAAATAATTGCGTCGAATAAAATAGCATCATTTAAGTTTGCCCAAGACTGACACTGCCGCAGTCAAATTCATCAATGAGCGCATGACTAGCAGACGTCGCACCTCCCTCCCGGGGAGATTTTGTTGAAGCCGGTTGACATATTTTAGGCATGTAAACCGCTAAAATGTTTTGGCAGAGACTGCGACACGGGAACGAGATACGGTAAGAAGATATCGGAACGAAATACGGCAACAAGATACGGAAACTGGGTACGAGAAAGGGATGCTGGGACGAGATACGGGAACAGGATACGGGAATAAGATGCGGTAACTAGATATGGTAAGGAGATATCGGAACGGTGTACTAGATACGGGAATAAGATACGGGAGCAGGATACTGGAACTGGATACGGGAACGTGATACAGGAACGTGATACGGGAACGTGAAACGGGAATGGAATACAGAAACAAGATACGGAAACGGGATACGGAACGGGGACTGGAGTGGGAGCGCGATACGGGATATTGGAACGGAATACGGCAACGGGATACGGGAATGGGATACGGGAACAGGATATGGGATACGGGAACGGAATACGGGAACGGAATACGGGAACGGAATACGGGACGGAATACAAGAACAGAATACGGGAACGGAATACGGGAACGGAATACGGGAACGGAATACGTGAACGGAATACGGGAACGGAATACGGGAACGGAATACGGGAACAGTATACGGGAACGGAATACGGGAACGGAATACGGGAACGGAATACTGGAACGGAATACGGGAACGGAATACGGGAACAGGATACGGGAACGGGATAGGGTAACGGGATACGGGAACGGGATACGGGAACGGGATACGGGAACGGGATACGGGAACGGGATACGGGAACGGGATACGGGAACGGGATACGGGAACGGGATACGGGAACGGGATACGGTAACGGGATACGGGAACGGGATACGGGATAGGGGAATGGGATACGGAACGGTATACAGAAACGCGATACGGGAACAGGATAGGGAACGGGATACGGGAACGGGATACGGGAACGGGATACGGGAACGGGATCCGGGAACGGAATACGGGAACGGGATACGGGAACGGGATATATACGGGAACGGAATTCTGGAACGGGATGCAGGAACGGGATACGGGAACGGGATACGGGAACGGGATACGGGAACGGGATACGGGAACGGGATACGGGAACGGGATACGGGAACGGGATACGGGAACTGGATACGGGAACGAGATACGGGAACGGGATATGGGAACAGGAAACGGGAACGGGATACGGGAACGGGATACGGGAACGGGATACGGGAACGGGATACGGGAACGGGATACGGGGAACGGGATACGGGAACGGGATACGGGAACGGGAAAGGGATACGGGAACGGGATACGGGATACGGGAACGGGATTCGGGAACGGGATACGGGAACGGGATACGGGAACGGGATACGAGAACGGGATACGGGAACGGGATACGGGAACGGGATACAATAACGGGAACGGGCTACGGATACGGATACGAATACGGAATATGGAATACGGAATACGGAATACGGAATAATGAATACGGAATAATGAATACGGAATACTGAATACGGAATACGGGACACTGGAAACGGCTAGCATATATAAATAAGCTGGCTATATAAATTGCGCATCGCGCAATAAAGGCCATCTAGTCTCTATATGATCTCTATATTATAAATCCTAAAAGATGACCCGCCGCCGCCGCCGCCGCCGCCGCCGCCGCCGGAGTGACGCCCTAAATCGGTTCCTGTGCAGTCGTCTGATGAGTTATGAGAGTTATTTTTTTCAGGAATTTTGGGTTCCGTGATTCAACATGTCGTATTAAATTTTCAGCTTAATAAGACCAAAGGTGCGGTGTCGGCGCGTGCGCTCGTGCGCCATTCGTTTAACATGGGGAACGCGACATTCGGAAATCGCGAAAAACGGGCAAGATCCTCGCGGTTCCCCGGTCACTTGCTCGGCAACCAAGAGTCGCAGCGGTACGCGAGCAACACTATGTGATAGATAATCGATTGGCCTGGCGTATAAAATGTTGTTGAGAACAATGTGCGTGCCACGTGCAAAGTTGTGACCACTTTAATGATAAAAATTGGCCTATTCAGGATTTAAATTGGTGCTCGGAAACTGTTCAACGTAGAACGCTGATCCGGGCACCAATTTGCAGGCGCAGTGACCCTCTTCAAATTATATTTGTTACTCAAAGCTGTGAGACTAATATTTTGGCGTTCAAGTTGAAATGCAATATTTTTGGGCCATTTAATGCTTCACACCGCCGTAACACCCAAAATAAGGACAAACTTGACCGGAAAATTTACACAGACGGGTAGCGCCGTTCTTGCTGACCTATATCCACCCAAAATATTTTGCTAATCGTTCATAGGTAACTTATGCAGAAGTCAAACGTAAACGATTACCGAAGCTATGCGCCAGTCGGGCGCCGGCCGGCGGCCGGCGATAGCTCCCTCACGCAATAACGTAACGTCGGGCTCGTTGGCTTGCGTAGTCTGCCCCCGGCGATAGCTGCCGCCCGCAATAACGTAACGCCCGGCTCGCTCGTGGTAGGTGCAGATATTATCGTGAGTCATTTATAATGCGTGTATATTATGTAATACTACCACACACTGCGATCGTTTAATTTTGCCCAAGGCTGACACTGCTTCAGTCAAATTCATCCATGAGCGCATGACTAGCTGACGTCGCACCTCCTTCGCGAAGAGATTTTGTGGAAGCCGGTTGACAGATTTCAGGCATTTAAACCGCTAGAATGTTTTGGCAGAGACTGCGATGCGGCAACGAGATACGGTAATAAGATATGGAACGAAATACGGCAACAAGATACGGAAACTGGGTACGAGAAAGGGATGCTGGAACTAGATTCGGGAACAGGACACGGGAATGAGATACGGGAACTAGATATGGTAAGGAGATATCGGAACGGTGTACGAGATACGGGAATGAAATACGGGAGCGGGATACGGGAACGGGATACGGTAACTGGATACGGGATCTGATTAAAGTATCCCGGATACGCGAACGGTATACTGGATACGGGATCAGAATACAGAAACGGGATACGGGAACGGGATATAAGATGTCGGGATATACGCGATATACGGGAACTGGATACGGAACGGGAAACCGGAAGGGGTTTCGGAAACTGGATACGGGAGCGGGATAAAGGATATGGGATCGGATACGTGAAGGGGATACGAGATACGGAAACGGGAAACGAGATACGGGATACTCCAACGGGATACGGGAACGGGATACGGGATACGGGAACGGGATACGGGATACAGGAACGGGATACAGGAACGGGATACGGGAACGGGATACGGGAACGGGATACGGGAACGGGATACGAGAACGGGATACGGGAACGGGATACGGGAACGGGATACGGGAACGGGATACGGGAACGGGATACGGGAACGGGATACGGGAACGGAATACGGGAACGGGATACGGGAACGGGATACGGGAACGGGATACGGGATACGGGAACGGCATACGGGAACGGGGTATGGGAACTGGATGCGAGAACAGGATACGGGAACAGTATACGGGATACGGGCACGGGATACAGAAACGGAAACATGTTACGGGAACGGGATACGGGAACAGGATACGGAACGGGATACGGGAACGGGATACGGGAACGGGATATGGGAACGGGATACGGGAACGGGATACGAGAACGGGATACGAGAACGGGATACGGGAACTGGATACGGGAAAGGGATACGGGAACGGGATACGGGAACGGGATACGGGATACGGGAACGGGATACGGGAACGGGATACGGGAACGGGATACGGGAACGGGATACGGGATACGGGAACGGGATACGGGAACGGGATACGGGAACGGGATACGGGAACGGGATACGGGAACGGGATACGGGAACGGGATACGGGAACGGGATACGGGAACAGGATACGGGAACGGGATACGGGAACGGGATACGGGAACGGGATACGAGAACGGGATACAGTTGCATGATACGGGAACGGGATACGGGAACGGGATACGGGAACGGGATACGGGAACGGGATACGGCAACGGGATACGGCAACGGGATACGGGAACGGGATACGGGAACGGTATACGGGAATAGGATGCGGGAATAGGATACGGGAACGGGATACGGGAACGGGATGCGGGAACGGAATACGCGAACGGGATACGGGAACGGGATACGGGAACGGGATACGGGAACGGGATACGGGAACGGGATACGGGAACGGGATACGGGAACGGGATACGGGAACGGGATACGGGAACGGGATACGGGAACGGGATACGGGAACGAGAACGGGATACTGGAACGGGATAATGGAACGGGATACGGGAACGGGATACGGGAACGGGATACGGGAACGGGATACGGGAACGGGATACGGGAACGGGATACGGGAACGGGATAAGGGAACGGGATACGGGAACGGGATACGGGAACGGGATACGGGAACGGGATACGGGAACGGGATACGGGAACGGGATACGGGAACCGGATACGGGAACCGGATACGGGAACCGGATACGGGAACCGGATACGGGAACCGGATACGGGAAAGGGATACGGGAACAGAATACGGGAACGAGATACGGGAACGAGATACGGGAACGGGATACGGTAACGGGATACGGTAACGCGATACGGTAACGGGATACGAGAACGGGATACGGGAACGGGATACGGGAACAGGAAACGGGAACGGGAGACGGGAACGGGATACAAGAACGGGAACGGGATACGGAATACGACATACGGACTACGGAATACGGAATACGGAATACGGAATAAGGAATAAGGAATACCGAATACTGAATACGGAATACGAGATACGGGAAACGGCTAGCATATATAAATTAGCTGGCTATATAAATTGCGCATCGCGCAATAAAGGCCATCTAGTCTCTATATTATAAATCCTAAAAGATGACCCGCCGCCGCCGCCGGAGTGACGCCCTAAATCGGTTCCTGTGCAGCCGTCTGATGAGTTATGAGGGTGATTTTTTCAGCACTTTTGGGTCCCGTGATTCAACAGGTCGTATCAAGTTTTGGTGTTGATCCCACCCACGGTGCGGCGTTGGCACGTGCGCGCGTGCGCCATTCGTTTAACATGGGAAACGCGACATTGTGAAATCGCGAAAAACGGCCAAGTTTCGCGCGGTTCCCCGACCGCTTGCTCGGCAACCGAGAGTCGCAGCGATATGCGAGCAACACTATGTGATAGATAATCGATTGTCCTTGCGTATAGGATGTCGTCCAGAGCGATGCGCGTGCCACGTACAAAGTTGTGACCACTTTCATGATAAAATTGGCATATTCAGGATTTAAATTGGTGCTCGGAAACCGTTCGACGTAGAAGGCTGAACCAGGCACCATTTTGCAGGCACAGCGACCGTCTTTAAATTATATGTGTTACTCAAAGCTCTGTGACTAATATTTTGGCGTTGAAGTTGAAATGCAATATTTTTGGACCATTTAATGCTTCACACCGCCGTAACACCCAAAACGAGGACAAACTTGTCCGGCAAATTTATACAGACGGATAGCGCCGTTCTTGCTGACCTATATCCACCCAAAATATTATGTAAATCGCTCATAGGTGACTTATGCTGAAATCAAACGTAAACGATTACCGACGCTAACGTTGCGAAATAATTGCGTCGAATAAAATAGCATCGTTTTAGTTTGCCCAAGACTGACACTGCCGCAGTCAAATTCATCAATGAGCGCATGACTAGCTGACGTCGCACCTCCCTCCCGGGGAGTTTTTTGTTGAAGCCAGTTGACATATTTCAGGCATGTAAACTGCTAAAATGTTTTGGCAGAGACTGCGACACGGGAACGAGATACGGTAAGAAGATATGGGAACGAAATACGGCAACAAGATGCGGAAACTAGGTACGAGAAAGGGATGCTGGAACGAGATACGGGAACAGGATACGGGAATGAGATACGTTAACTAGATATGGTAAGGAGATATCGGAACGGTGTACGAGATACGGGAATGAGATACGGGAGCGGGTTACGGGAGCGGGATACGGGACAGGGATACGGGAGCAGGATACGAGAGTGGCATACGGGATCGGGATACGGGAGCGGGATAAGGGAACGGGATACGGGAGCGATATACGGGAGCGGGATACGGGATCGGGATACGGGAGCGGGATACGGGAGCGGGATACGGGAGCGGGATAAGAGAACGGGATACAGGATCGGGATACGTTAACAGGATACGGGAACGGGATACGGGAACGGGATACGAGATACGGGAACGGGATATGGGAACTGGATATGGGAACAGGATACGGGAACGGGATACGGGAACGGGATACGGAAACGGGATACGGGAACGGGATACGGGAAGGGGATACGGGAACGGGATACGGGAACAGGATACGGGAACGGGATACGGGAACGCGATATGGGAACGGGATACGTGAACGGGATACGGAAACAAGAACGGGATACGGGATACCGGATACGGCAATGTGATACGGGAACGGGATACGGGATAGGGAACGAGTTACGGGAACGGGATACGGGAACGGGATACGGGAACGGGATACGGGAACGGGATACGGGAACGGGATACGGGAACGGGAAACGGGAACTGGAACGGGATACGGGAACGGGATACGGGAACGGGATACAATATACGGGAACTGGATACGGAACGGAATACGGGAACGGGAAACAGGAAGCGGATTCGGAAACTGGATACGGGAGCGGGATAAAGGATACGGGATCGGATACGTGAATGGGATACGAGATACGGAAACGGGAAACGAGATGCGGGATACGGGAACGGGATACGGGATACAGGAACGGGAACGGAATACGGGAACGGGATACGGTAACGTGATACGGGAACGTGTACGGGAACGTGATACGGGAACGGGATGCGGAAACGAGATACGGAAACGGGATACGGGAACGGGAACGGGAACAGGAACTGGAGAGGGAGCAGGACACGGGAAATGGTATACGGGAACGGGATACGGGATACGGGATACTGGATAGGGATACTGTAACTGGATACTGGAACAGGATACTGGAACGGGATACGGGAACGGGATACCGGAACGGGATACCGGAACGGGATACCGGAACGGGATACCGGAACGGGATACCGGAACGGGATACCGGAACGGGATACGGGAACGGGATACGGGAACGGGATACGGGAACGGGATACTGGATACGGGAATGGGGGTACGGGAACGGGATACGGGAACGGGATACGGGAACGGGATAGGGCACGTTATACGGGAACGGGATACGAGAACGGGATACGGGAACGGGATAGGGTAACATGATACGGAAACGGGATATGGAAACGGGATACGGAAACGGGATACGGAAACGGGATACGGAAACGGGATACGGAAACGGGATACGGAAACGGGATACGGGAACGGGATACGGGAACTGGAACGGGATATGGGAACGGAATACGGGAACGGGATACGGGAACGGGATGCGGGAACGGGATACGGGAACGGGATACGGGAACGGGATACGGGAACGGGATACGGGAACGGGATACGTGAACGGGATACGGGAACGGGATACGGGGACGGGATGCGGAAAGGGGATACGAGAACGGGATACGGGAACGAGATACGGGAACGGGATACGGGAACGGGATACGGGAACGGGATACGGGAACGGGATACGGGAACGGGAACGGGATACGGGAATGGGATACGGAAACGAGATACGGAAACGGGATGTGAACGGGATACGTGAACGGGACACGGGAACGGGATACAGGAACGGGGTACGGGAATGGGGTACGGGTACGGGATACGGGAACGGGATACGGAAACAGGATACAAGAACGGGACACGGGATACGGGATACGGGAACGTGATACAGGAACGGGATACGAGAACGGGATACGGGAAGAGGATACGGGAACGGGATACGGGATACGGGATTAGGATACGGAAACGGGATACGGAAACGGGATATGGAAACGGGATACGGAAACGGGATACGGAAACTGGATACGGAAACGGGATACGGAACGGGATACGGAAACGGGATACGGAAACGGGATACGGAAACGGGATACCGGAACAGGATACCGGAACAGGACCAACCGGAACAGGATACCGGAACAGGATACCGGAACAGGATACCGGAACAGGATACCGGAACAGGATACAGGAACGGGATACGGGATACGGGAATGGGATACTGAAACGGGATCGGAACAGGATACCGGAACAGGATACCGGAACAGGATACCGGAACAGGATACCGGAACAGGATACCAGAACAGGATACCAGAACAGGATACCAGAACAGGATACCAGAACAGGATACCGGAACGGGATACGGGAACGGGATACGGGATACGGGAACGAGATACGGGAACGAGACACAGGTACGGGATACGGAACGGGATACAGAACGGGATACGGGAACTGGATACGGGAACGGGATACGGGAACAGGATACGGGAACAGGATACGGGAACAGGATACGGGAACAGGATACGGGAACAGGATACGGGAACAGGATACGGGAACAGGATACGGGAACAGGATACTGGAACGGGATACGGGAACGGGATACGGGAACAGGATACGGGAACGGGATGCGGGAACGGGATACGGGAAGGAAATACGGGAAGGAAATACGGGAACGGGATACGCGAACGGGATACGGGAACGGAATTCTGGAACGGGATGCAGGAACGGGATACGGGAACGGGATACGGGAACGGGATACGGGAACGGGATACGGGAACGGGATACGGGATACGGGAACGGGATGCGGGAACGGGATACGGGAACGGGATACGGGAACGGGATACGGGAACGGGATACGGGAACGGGATACGGGATACAGGAACGGGATACGGGAACGGGATACGGGAACGGGATACGGGAACGAGATACGGGAACGAGATACGGGAACGGGATACGGGAACGGGATACAGGCACGGGATACAGGAACGGGGAAACGGGATACGGTAACGGGATACGGAACGGGATACGTGAACGGGATACGGGATACGGGAACGGGATACGAGAACGGGATACGGGAACGGGATACGGGAACGGGATACGGGAACGGGATACGGGAACGGGATACGGGAACGGGATACTGGAACGTGATGCGGGAACGGGATACGGCAACGGGATACTGGAACGAGATACGGGAACAAGATACGGGATACGGGAACGGGATACGTAATACGTAATACGTAATACAGAATACGGAATACGGAATACGAAATACGGAATACGAGATACGGAATACGGAATACGGAATACGGAATACGGAATAATGAATACGGAATACTGAATACGGAATACGAGACACTGGAAACGGCTAGCATATATAAATAAGCTGGCTATATAAATTGCGCATCGCGCAATACAGGCCCTCTAGTAAATCCTAAAAGATGACCCGCCGCCGCCGCCGCCGCCGGAGTGACGCCCTAAATCGCTTCCTGTGCAGTCGTCTGATGAGTTATGAGGAGGATTTTTCAGGACTTTTGGGTCCCGTGATTCAACAGCTCGCATCAAGTTTTGGTGTTGATCCGACCGACGGTGCGGCGTCGGCACGTGCGCGCGTGCGCCATTCGTTTAACATGGGAAACGCAACATTGTGAAATCGCGAAAATCGGGCAAGTTTCGCCCGGTTCCCCGGCCGCTTGCTCGGCAACCGAGAATCGCAGCGATATGCGAGCAACACTATG